>APFE030928602.1:38104-138127 GCA_000404065.3 Pinus taeda | reverse complement strand
CCATAACCGGCATACTGGATCTCATCCTTCATCAGATATTCAAGACATTCTCAATACCCTTGCCTAATGATCTTCTTCTCCTTTTATAGTCTTAGGCCTTGCTCAATACCATGGTCCAAAACCATAACAAACCAATACCATCAACTCAATACAAGGGATCAACACGTCTGTCGAGATGTCATGGTCCAAAAACCATAGGTTCAAATTCCAAGGACTAACCGCCACGGACCAAAGGTAAGTTTTCCAACATATACGTGCTTTTCCTTGCATGAATGTGCATGCATACGCATACGCGACTTCTGATCAACAATCTCGCGTGTATACACATTTTTGTATATAGAGAACTTGTGAGTATAACCTGCGTGTATACCCTACTTGGTATATAGCGAACTTGCGTATATACGCGACTTGGTACATAGTGAACCTGCGTATAACCTGCCTCTGTACACGACTTGGTATATAGTGACCCTGCGTGTATACTCAGCTTTCTTCATTCTTTGTAATCTGATCATCAATTCTTTGCTACTAACCTACTGCACTATAATCTGTCATCTTGCCATCAAGGACAACACTTGTATCATAATGCCAACAATCTCCCCCTTTGGACTTGATGGCAAAGCTAACTTGTCACACTTAAAACTATCATCTTATTCCTTTGAGTTGTCTTGTATCCCATGCATTCAGTCACTTCTGATATCTCTTCTGTAGATTCATCTAGTTATATGTAAGTGAGATTATCTTCTATGAGAGGGTTGCCATCAAGTACAACACATGCATCATAATGCCAACACTTGATACACATTTGTAGTAAAAGAAAAGAATGGAGACTGAAAATAGTAGCAAGAAAAAGAAGACAAGTTGATAACAAAGTTCACCCCTCCTCGGCTATGTCTCTAGGTTCACTTCCAGTGTGATCATTGACTTTAACTTTTACCTTTGGCTTTTTGAATTGTTTGAACCTGAACTTTGACCTTGCATAAATTTTGCATATGATGTCTCTTTTCGCCCATTCAAGTTGCATTGGAATCAGAGAAATGAACTCTATGCATTGAGCTTGGTTTCATCTACATTTGAGAACTTTGAATTTTGAGCATTTTCTAAAACTTTGAGCATCCTTTGGATCCTCCATAACACTCCTTTCCACTACAAGCTTTTGGACCACCAAAAGTTCGATACTACTCAGAAAATAATTGAGGGTAATGCTCCCTCACCTTCTCAATCTCAATCCATCGTGCTTTTCTTGGATTGGTACCTTTGAGCCCCACATAAAGGTACTCCACATCACCTCTGTGTGAATTCCTTGTCTTTTTGTCAAGAATGGTGTCTTTCTGCAGCTCATACATGTATTCAGGAGCAAAATATTCTGTTATCACTCAAGAAAAAGTGCTAAATTGTTCACATCAGTTCAATTGTTTGCCAAAGGCACATAAATCCTTTTCAGCAGTTTTGCAACGCAGCATGTTTCTGGTGATTTCGTAGCGCCTGTAATCATTTTAAAACAAGCACACCTTGGTGAGATAGTTGCGCACAACTGTGGGGGAAGTGGTAGAAAATTCTGATCTAATTCCTGAAAATCTGTTAATTGATAAAATACTTTTCCCCCAAAAACAGAACTCTGGAACCCTCACAAGTTATGCTAGTTCAGGATTTATAAACAGGTTGACTTTTTCCTGGTTGAATTATCTGTTGGCCACTGGGCAGAGTTGTGTCATTAATGTTCAGGATATACCTATGCTTAGACCTCAGGATAGAGCTGAAAACAGTTCTGCTCTGCTCCAATCGAAGTTGCAGTCAAGGCAATGCTCTCTTGTATTCGCTATATTATGGTCCTTCTGGAAACTATCTAGCCTCACTGCTATTTTGGCTTTTACAAAATTGTCTGTCATGTTTGTGGCCTCCCTTCTAATACAAAGCTTCATTGATGTAGCCACAAACAAAGAGACTCTGTGGTACAAAGTAATGGCGAGGAGAAATTGAGCGCTTGGAGAAGCTAGTCAACAAGTATAAATGTGGGCAGATTCCACGCATTGAGTGGCTAGATGAAATTGCATTCAGAGCCATTGGGAACATCAAGGTAGATGAGAAGGACATTTCAAGATAAAAAAGCTCAAGACAGTCGAATTTGGCATGTAAGTTTTGTTTTTGAAATTACACAACAGTTTCGTAGCGCGCTACGAAACTGCTGTAGGTGATGTTTGTTACAGACATATTTCTCTGTTTTAAGTAGTCCACTTCCAGGAGGTATTTAGCGCAGCTGAAAGAATATTTTCGAAAATTGAAAGAGGTTTTTATCCCTAACATAATGAACTAGAAAAACCTCTTTCATTTTCTTCAAATTGATTATGAGCTGGGAGAAATGAGTGACTAAAAGTTGCGCTACGAATCTGCTGTAGGTGCAGTTTTTAATTTCTTGTTTTATACATCTTCTTCAAGGATCGATTCTGGGCAGCTGGAGTAGTGTTTCAAAAAACCAAAGGAGGTTTTTGTTCAGCATGGATTCGTTTACAAAATCCTCCTTCATTTTTTTCAAATACGTTTTCTACGAGAAGTTATGAGCTCTGTCCCAAGACCTATTTTTCAGGAAGAACAGCAGTTTCGTAGCAGCTGAAGCTAAAATAATCCAATCTCAGTCACTAGTTTTGAACTGCAGGTGGAAATGTTAAAAAGGGAATATCTTCAAGGGATTTCTCTACTGCATAATTTCGATTTTTGGAGCGCTTGCTTGTGGTTCATGGACATTGGTGCTATAAGAGGATTGCACAGATGATCTGCTATTTCTTTTACAGAAATATATCTTTTGGGCTTACACTCTTCAATTTTGAAGCATATACAAGTTCCTCTAGACAACCCATATATGATGATTGGTATATGCTGCTTTTCAATATTATTTTGACATCACTGCCAGTCATATCTTTGGGGGTTTTTGAGTAAGAGGTTTCATCTGAAGTATGTTTGCAGTTCCCTGTTCTCTATCAGCAAGGCCCAAGGAATATATTGTTAAACTAGTACCGTGTACTTAGATGGTTGGCAAACCATGAGATTATTTATGATATTTGCCAACAACCACTTCAATTGCCTCTGCCAAATGTTTCAAGTACAGTTCAGGAATTTCAGAAAGTGGAGGACTATTTATCTATGGTGGAACAGTAACCTTCTGAGATAATGCAGGATGCAGTGATTCTATCCATGAGTGCGTTGGTAAAGCCAGAGCTTCTAAGGCACCAAGACAAAGATCTCAGGCTCATTGTTGTTAATTGCATTAGTGAGAATCAAACTGAAAACGTATCTGCTTCAATGCAAACAATTATGAGTTTGGTTTGAATGAAAGGAAGACTGTGTTTTTTTTAATTTACACAGCAGTTTCATAGCGCGCTACGAAACTGCTATAGGTGTTGATTTTAAACGCAGACAAACAGTTTGGTAAGATGACCGGGAATTTTATAAAGGAAACACCTGAAGGATATGTAAGAGACCAAATGAAACTATCACAGCCATTCAGATCAAGACAGGTGTACCTTTAAAAAGGTGAATGTTTTGACTCAAGTGTAAAGTTTTTGTTATAAAGTCACTTTATTGCCGGTCATAAGGTGTTGAATGAATTGCATACATGGAATTTTGGCTTGCACACTTGGCTATCGATGGAGCATCCAATTCATCAGAAAACATGGTGGTGTTCTATTGTTTTGGGTTATTAAAGAGACTTAAAGTACATGCTGCTGCATATTCGAAGTGATGGGGGACCAGAACTGAAAAGTAAGGGATATTCTCAGCCAACAAGGAGCAGATTAAAGCCTTCAGTATCCAAAGCCAACATGGGGCATTAATTGCTCAGCTCATGCCATCTCAGCCAAATGAAAAGGAAACCAGGTGTCAAAGCTGCAAGGAGGAATCATTCTATGAAGGAGATAGAGTTAGAGTTATAATTAGATTAGAACTCTTTAGAACTTCTGTTAGTGGTCGTTGTATTAAATAAGTTTGTTAAAAGTAGATAAGTGTCATTAGTGGCAGTCATCGAGCTCCCCTCATGCTGGAGGAGGAAGCTCCAAGTAGTTAGAGTCATGTTTCTATATATAGCTAAATCATCTATGTAACAAGGGTTGGATATTTTGAGAAACAGAGCATTGCTTTGGCTTGTGTAAAAACTCGGTTTGGTAATATAATTTGTTGCTTATCTTCTCAGGATTCTTTTAGTGTTTCAAATGCTCAAGATATGTGGTTTTGTTTTATGTTCTATGTTTTTACAGTTGTATAAATACACAATCACTCAGAATTCACTTATGCTGCTCTGACTTCCTGTGTGTATTTGTAAGATGAGGTTCCTATGAGATGATGTTTTGAGTATTTAAACATTACATGCCCTGACTTCTATGCATGAGCAGTGTTATATTTTATTGAATATGATCAACTCCATAAGCCCAATGGAAGTCTTTGAAATGTCTGTCCAGCCAACCTGTTTATTAAATTTTCTTTAATAGAGTTAGCCCTCTTATCAGCAAACAAAGTCAATAACTTTTTTGAGAGAGCCCTCTTAGGCTAGGGAGGCTAATCCTTAGTCTAAAGATTGGTCCGAAACAGTTACACAGAGTCTATCTGATTAGCAGCCCCTTCAGAGTTTGATTTTGTGATAACATATTCTATGGAAGGTACCTGAATACTTTCCTCTTGATCCAAGAGGCTCATACAATCTCAAGTTTTCAACATTTACAACATAATAGATCTGCATATAAGGATGAAAATCTAATCGAAAAGAATTAAGGAAGAAAATACAAAGCCAAGAATGACAAGCATTATTTCCAATTTTTCTCATGCCTGACTTTGTATCTGGCTTGACTCTTTTCCAACTGTTCCTGCACTGTTTGATGTAGAAACTAGATCTGTTCAATGAAATGCTTGGCTTTCTCCACATCACTATGTCCATCCACTGCAATATCTTTCCCAAAGATGAAATCTAAAGGACATTTTGGTAAATAACCATAACATGCTTCAAATGGAGATGTTTGAATCGATGAGTGCTTGGAATGGTTTTAGGCATGTTGAATGTAGTGTAAGCCCTCATCCCAAATCTTAGGGTGTTTGCCACAATATCCTCAAATTAAATGTACCATTGTCATGTTCACCACCTCTGTCTAGTCGTCATTTTGTGGATGTGATGTTGTGCTTTTCTTCAACTTGGTGTCTATCAATTCCCATGGACTTGACCAAACTTTCTCGAGAATTTGATAATCTCGATCAGATATAATAGATGTGGGTAACCCAAAGTAAACCCATACATTTTGAAATAAAAATTGTGTTGTTTGTTGAGTTGTGACCTTCTTTTTACAAGGCACTAAGATACACATTTTATTGAACCTATCCACTACAGAATACAAATAATCATGACCTTTCCTAGACATAGGTTAACCCCCCACAAAATCCATGGACACACTTTCCCAAGGATGCAAAGGAATGGGAAGTGGAGTATACAATCCCAATTTCCTGTTACTTGGCTTACTAGTATCACACATAGAACACCGCTTTACATATCTTGATATAGTTTCATTCATACAACACCGATAACAATACCTTTGCAATTGAGCAATTGTTTTCCTACACCAAAATGACCAACAATAAGAGATGTATGTGCTTCCCTTATAAGATTAAATCTTTCAGTTTATGGAATGCATAACTTTCCAAGATGATATAATAGTTTGTCAAGAACATGATAATTCAGTTCTTCAATTTGATTTCCTTTACTCAAAGTTGCATATAGATCTTTAAAATATTCATCTTGAGCATCTTGTTCAATGTACCTTTCATGCGTGATTGAATTATGCTTAAGAATTGTAGAAGCATTGATTATAGGTCTTGATAACATATCTGCAACCTTGTTATATATGCTTGATGACCAAGTGAAATCGTTGTAAAATTCCCATCCATCTAAAGTGCCTTGATTGTTGTGGCTTAGTTTTTTATTGAAGGTATTGTAATGGTTGATGATTTGTATGTATGATTGTTTCTTTATCCATTAAATAGTGCTTCCATTTTTTCACGCTTTGTACTAGAGCATACAATTGCTTATCATATGTTGGATATTTAATTACTGCAGTTGTAAAAGTCTTAGAGTGAAAGCATATAGGCTTACTGTGTTGCATCAATATTTCTCCCATGGCATAACCACTTGCATCTGTTTGGATTTTGAATGGTTTCTTGAGATCTAGAAGTGATAGAACCAGTGTTGTATTGATCTTCTCTTTTAATGCATTGAAGGATTTTTGTTGTTTTCCTCCCCACTAAAAAACATGTTTGTTGGCACGAAAGATTCATAAGGGAGAAAGGACCCTAGGTTTAGGTGCAAAGGGCCAACAATGATCCATTGTAGCCTATGAAAATGTTGGCATTTTAACCTTACCCAAAGGGTAAGGAGTCCCACCCGAGGTGTGCCACAGCTGAAAGCAAGAAAGTTTCATCATGGAGTCCAATGAGAACTGACCGAAGCATCATCCGATAACAAATATATATACATTACACACATAACAAAAATAACAACATAACAACTATTACACAAGAACTACTAAATACATGCATTTGATGGGACATTCAAATTTTTAAAGATTCATCACACCATAGCGCCCATACATATCATATTCCGCAACTAGTCTAGCCTTTCTTTTCTGTTACCCTAACAATAAAACAATACAGTATATCTTCAGCATTTGTCACAAGAAAATACAAGGAATACCCAGTTTAGACTCACGGGCTCGATATCAGCCTCAAGGGCCCTACTCATCTAGGCTCTAGCCTTTTGATATCGGTCTACCACAACCAAATGTCCTCTTGTCAAATCCCACAGCCTTGCCAACCAACTAACCAACCTCTCTTCTTTGTTGGCCATCTCCTTTTATATTCCTTTTTGCTGCGTGGATTGTGATTTCCTTCTCAGTTGCTCTCTTCATCGGCTTCTCTTGCACCTTCTCGCCCACTTGGATGCCTTTGTCTTTCACTGCCACCTTTCCATAACTTTTCTACAACGACCTGTTCCTACCCTGTTGTCTAGCTTCCTCCTCTGCAATCTAGCAGTTGTTGCCACCCATTTCCTTCTCGTCCTTCAGTCGGCCAAAATTGATCAAAACCTTTTTAAAATTAAACGAAGGTCCCAACAGGCCCTGACCACAATTCTTTGACTCATCCCCAAGTCAATTCATTTCGACCCTGGTCAGTCCTGCTAGTGTTTCCATGGGCTCTATGGGAGATCTGCACTGTCAACTACACTAGTTCTACTGATTGTTGGGTTGGTGCTTCTTTTACCTTAGTCGTTGCTCGCGAAGTGGCATCTATTTCGACTGCACTTTCCTCCCTCTAAGGTTCCCCCATTCCAAATGAAGGCTCCAACTCTGGAACAGCAGTCATAGTTTGTTGCATGAATTCCGAGTACCTCTGAATGATAGTGTCCCATCCGGCGAGGATTGCATCAGTGTGTTGAGTGAATGCCTCGGCTAAATTTGATGCTAACTCTTTTGGCTGCTATCTTTACAGGTCACTCCATTGTTGTCCGCTGGAGTCACACACCTCTTTCAGAGTTAGAACCTGCATCTGAACCAGTGGCTGCAGATCTCTAATCACCTTCTTCATCTTTGCAGACTCTTCCTCAATTTGATCAACTTGGGACTGGATGGCATCAATCCGGTCGTTCATCTACTACAATTGGGTAGGGTCTGTACAATCCTTTGTGCTAGAGCATAAGGTCTTTATTCGCTCTCTCATCGGGTAGACAAAGTGATTTTTCAGCGCCAGGCTTCCTATCCAGTCATGGACTTTTTTCATCAGAGTGCAGCCGTCAACAAGGGCATCTGCTAAGGATTGTTTCTTTGCTTCCACTTTGGCAATTTTTCCCTTGACCGTCCTCATGTAGATCTCCACTGGGTCTGACAGTGTTGATCTCACCGTCTCCAGCTTCCTCTTCATGTCGACATTGGTAGCAACCAGGTTCAAGAATGTTGCTTAGATGGTCACAACATTTTACCAGCGTGCAAGTCGTGATGTATGTGGGTGCCTCTGTGTTTGCATCAATAATTGTTGGCCATAATGACCCTAATCATTGTGTGATTTGATCAACCTAGGATTTCAAATCTGTATTTTCTCATCACGAGTGATCGTATTATTTTGTTACTTCCTGCAACCACCTTGCTTGTTTCTCATGTTCCTTGGCCAGATCCTCATGGATCTTTTCAGCCATGTGCGTTGTTTTCTGTATAAATGTAAATAACTGACTGATGACCAATGCTAGAGTGTGTCGGCCTGCATTGTACTGGGTTCAGGGAACTTCTGTTGTAAGCGTAGGTTGTTGGCGATGGAATTTTCAGAGTGTGAGGTGGGCAAATGATCTTGCTATGAATACAAAGAGAATTTTGGAGTGGGTAGAATGATTCTAGGGTTTGGGACCACTATGAGCTTTATAGGGAAAAATGGTTGTACGGCTCAATCCTTTCTCCCTGCATAATAGTCTCTAGGCTTCCTACTTGTGGTGGGTTCAACCCAAGCATGGGTGATACAAGTGATGTTTGTTCTGTATCGTTGGAAGCAGTGGTGCCCTTTTCCTGCCCGGTTGACTCAACTTTTGTTTCCACAGTCGTTCTTCATTGGCCTGACAGGAAGGCCTCTAACAGGGTCACGGAGGTGGAGGTTGTGTGCGGGGATGACTCCTGTGACTGATGTAAAATGGTGGAAGTGGTGGTGGGAATATCTTCAACTATGGGGGTTGCAGAGATCGAATTCTTGACCTCATCAGTAAGGTCGAAAACTGGGGGCGGTGGAGCAGTTTTCGGCTTTTTGACAGCTGGACTGCGAACAACTCATTTCTTCTTTGGCTTGGGGACTGTTGGCTGAAAGGGAGACTGGGCTACCCACATGGGGAGTTTCATGGCCAATGGGGTTGTGATAATAGGAGAGAACATGGTAGAGCCTTGAAATTGGGAAGGATAATTCTCTCACCTAATTTTCCTTTGAAACTAGCAATTGTTTGTCTTAGCTCAAACATCTTCTCCTCCATCTGAAGCACCATTGGGTGGAGGTCATCTTTAGTTGGCCACTTCATGCTACTCTTTGCCACATCTCCCCCTTACGCCTACTACTTCAAGGCACTGAATAGATAGTTTTATTTCCTTTCCATGATTTCGTAGGCTACTCCCAACCATGATCCCACCTCCTTGTGTAGCGTTGTTGCCGTTAGAATGAACCTTTGCAACCTCATCTTAAAAATATCTAGGTGGACACACCATGGTCTAAGATAGGTGTGTGTGTGTGAGGCTCTAAACCATATCTCTTCTGAGAATTCATCCAACCAAGCCTTTGGTATCCTCTCTTTTGACCTGATGGTGGTTAGTATCTACTCATACCAATCCTTGAAAGCTATCTCATTTATCTCTTTTTTGTTTGGGTCTCCCAATGCCCTCCATGGGTCATAGTCGAGTGCTATCAGTTGTCCTTCAACATTGGTCATCATTTCCCTTTCCTTCGGTGGCGTCCACTTCCACATTTCCAAAGAAATCAAAATGTACCTGAACACGAAACTAGTTCCCTGCCTGTACACATATTCACAAGCTTCAAACAACTTGTTAAGAACAAACGCAGACTAGTTAAGTACCTCTCCCTGGAAACAATGTTCCGCAACCAAAATTACGTCCAATGTGAATTCGTTCTTTGTGTAATGTCTCATGGTTTTTCCTGCTATGATGTAGCAAGAAAATCTGATGTCGACCTTGTTGATCATATCGAGCTTCACGCCTCTTCCACCCCGGTCAGTCCCATATCTTGCATAGATGTTATCTTTAGTCTACTTCTTGGCTCTCTTAACCCTTGACTGAAATGTTGCACTCACTGCCTTCCCCCCTACTGACAACCTTGTTAGACGATTAATATCATCCACATAAATGTGATACTCCTTGTCCAACCACAGTGATCCTCCATGCGTCCTGCTCGCCAAAGGTTTGGTACACTACATTGCGTGAATTAGTACTGAACACAGGTAAGCTTCTCAAATGGAGTAACGTCAACCTCTGTATCCCTTTGAAATTTTCCCTGACCCTGGAGGTCTTGGTGCCATCATCCTTCTAGATGTCTTATGCATAAACTTCCCTTTTCAGAGATGGGAACTGGAAAAAATCTATAAGATCATTGTCGACTAGATTCGCCTTGTCATATTTTCCATATAAATTGTCGACCACCTCAATTCGTTTATCTAATGTGTCCTGTGGCACTGATACAATTAATTTCACCATATCCCTTCACCTTTGGTAAATTATTTTCACCTGAGGTTTATTGCTTTTGCGTCTCTGCAACTGTTCTTCGAAGCGGACCCATAATTCTCCTACTATCTACAATTGAAGTTCTGGAATTCTCTTCATTATCTTGCCAGTTAAGATGTCGGACCTGACATGACGTTTCCTAACTAACTGGATCTTAGAAACTAATTACTTCGACAACTTTCCCATGTGTTCTAGCTATACCTTTCCACCATCGGCCGACCTGGACGTGACAACCATGACGTGGACTAGGAAAGTACAGAGTGGGCTGCATGGCGTCTTTATTTCGCCATGATGGGGTTATTTATTAACTAAATTCATGCTTAATGGGAAAAGATTTTGCAGCTCCTACTTTGACAGTTGCATTATTATTTACTTAATATGGAAATGACTACCGGTATGGCAGAAAGCATGGGTATGGCGTGTGATCATAAAGGCTGCAAAAAGCACTTGCCTACATGTACCTTGCCGATTGGGACTACATGTGTGACTACTAATTCTACTTTTCTTCCCCCCCAACCACAAATGGGTTGCGGCGTGCTGAATTTGTTGCCGCAACCTTATTGACCTTTTTCTTATTCTCTAAAAAAAACCCATGACTCTACCTAGTAGCTTATTATAACTGACATTTTTTTCTTACTTGTGGGCTTGTTTCTGAGACCCTCTTTTATCTTGATTTATGTCTTGTGGAAGGGCTTTAGGCGAGGGTCCTTCACCCATCCGTGCAGCATGACTCCATCCAGTTGCACTAGTCTCACTGCTCTAGATTATCTGATTTATGTGACTATAAATGGGCCCAACCAGTGCATCTGCAGTTTCCCTAGGAACTTCTAGAACTTGTTGTCATATAGTAGTATATGTTCCCCTACTTCAAAAGACTTCCTCCTTCTATGTCTATCGTCGACAAGATTTGTGCCTTCTCTTCTCCAGTAACTAATGAAACTCGACCAAGAACCGGGTTTTGTCAAGTTCCATCGGCTCACTCAGTCTATCCCGTAAGGCCATGTTGTCTATTATCCACGTAGCTTCAAATATGAACATGCTTGGTAATATAAATTCTCTTGCTACCACCGCTTCCCTTCCATATACTAGTTGAAATGAATTTTTCTTATGAAGTCTCTTTAATGTTGTCCTATACGCCCATAGAGTTGCGGGTATTCTTTCATACCAATCATCCCTATTGGTTGATACGACCTTTGTTAGCCCTTTCTCCAGGATTTAGTTGAATGCTTCAATTGTGTTGTTGGCCTATGGGTGATACAGGCTACTCTTGTTATGCTGAATCATGAAGGCCTTCAGCAGAGTCTCAATGGTTTCATTCAGAAAGTTTGTTCCTTGGTCACTTGTGAGGCTCCTCAGGCATCCAAACCTTGAGATTATGTTCTCGAAAATAAACCTTGCAGTTGTTTCTGCTGTAAAGTCCTTGATGGGTGCTACTTCTTCTCACCTAGTGAGGTATTATGTTGTAGTTGTTATGTATCTTGTGCGTGAATGCCTTGTCGGTGGTGTAATGGGTCCAATGAAGTCTATTGCTCATTTTTCAAAGATTTGCACTGTGTGAACGGTGTTTAGAGGCATCTCATCCCGTCGGGAAGGCTTTCCAACCCTTTGACAGATGTCGCAGCTCTTGGCAAATTATTTAGAATCTTTATGAATAGTTGGCCACCAGAGTCCTGTTTGTAGTATCTCTCTTGCAGTGGCTTTACCTCCCACATGGCCTCCTGGGACTTCCACATGGAATTCCCACAAAACATTATTTATTTCATGCTAAAGGATGCAGAGTCTCAATATTTGATCCAAGCCCATCTTGCAGAGGTGCCCTACGATTGACTGGTAATCTGATGCCCTTACTACCAAGTGGCGTCTCTATGTTATCGTATATCCTTCTGGGCAATGACCTGTTGTTAATAATGTGGTGATCTCTTCTAGGTGATCTGGAATTGCCTCTATTCTAAATAAGTCAGCATCGGGTAATTTATCATCCACTGCTTCTTCATTCTTCCCTGTCTCCAGTCGTGACAAGTGGTATGGACCCACATTTATTTTGTCGTGTTTTATGACCACCTCGAAAGTAAATTCCTAGAACAACAACAACCATCAACATATTCCACCTTCCACTACTAGTTTGTTTGCCAACTATTTCAGTGTGGAATGATCTGTAAAGAATTTGAATGGTGTGCCCAACAAGTAATGCCTGAATTTTTGGAGAGAATAAACAATGGCCAAAGCTTATCTCTAGATTGTTGTATAGTTTCTTTCCGCAGTTGACAGCTTTCTGCTAGCAAAATACACCTCTCCCCCGGCTACGCTAAGACTACTCCCAGTGCTATACCTAACACATCGATGTGCACATGGAACATTTTGTTCCAATCTGGATAGACAAGGATAGGGCACTTACCAGCCTTTCCTTCAAATTATTCAGTGTTGTCTGACAATCCTCAGTCCAAACAAATTCTTTCATCCTTTTCAGTAGCTTTTCCATTGGGGCTGCGATTGATGCATAATTCCTTATGAAGAGTCGATAATACCCTGTATGGCCCAGAGTTGACCTTAGTTGCTTCACATTGCACGACGATTCCATGTTGACAATTTCCACAACCTTCGTTGGGTCTACGCATACTCTATCCTTGCAGACAATATGGCCTAGTAGTGTTCCAAATGGGACTGTGAAGATACATTTCTTGAGGTTCAAATAAATCTATAGTTGTCTGCACCTTTCAAACATTACTGTTAATAAGTTGGTGTTTTTTTTCAACATACTATACATTGTCCAACCATCCATGTACACCTCTAGAAATCTGTGAATATAGTCTCGGAATGTAGCTATGACAATCCTTGAGAAGGTCGTTGGCGCATCCTTTAGTCCAAATGGCATCACATTGTATGCATATGACCCCCACTTAGTAGTGAATGTTTTTTTTCTTTTATCCTCCTCAACTATTCAAACTTGGTGGTAGCCCGAAAATCCGTCCGTAAATGAATATGCTTCATTCCCCACCACATTGTCTAGGACCTCGTCACTGAAATGTGTCAGGAATGGGTCATGCACACATGCATTGTTGAGGCTTCTGTAATCAACACATACTTTGATTTCGGTTTCATCCTTCTTGTTTTGTATGACTATCGGGCTTATCCGCTCAGCTTCATCTACCATAAATATAATTCCTGCTTCCAACATTTTGTCAATTTCCTTCTTAACTTGCTCCTTCACCCTTGGGTTTAATATATACGGTTTGTGCTTTACCAGGCAGGCATCCAACATCAGAACAATCTTCATTTCCCCTATATCTCCTTTTATCCCCTTCAGCTCTACTACTAAAGCTGGGAACAGGTCCTGATATTCTTGTAGCAAGTCGAAAATTTCTTTTGTGGTCTATTTGTCCCAATAGTCTCCCACAGATGCTATTTTGGGCTTATCCTCTGTCCCAACATTTTTTTTTCTTAGTTTCATTGGTAGAAGGTGGGCACCTTCTTTTGAGGGGCTCTCCTAGATGTCTCTTTCTCCTTTTGTTTCTTCAAAGGTTAGGTGTATCAATCCATCTAACCCATCCCCCTCTGGTTCTACATCCACCTTGTCGCATGTCGCATATTCTGGACAATCCATGTTAGACAGATATGCAGAAAACCTTCATCGAGACATCCTTCAACCAACTATCTTAGGGCAAATAGAACCCCTTTTATCACCTGGAGTGTCTTCGTCATGCTTTCCTCTTTACTTCTAAAAGACAAGTTGCTAGCAAATTGTACCTTCAAAACATCCCAATTCGTCATCTATCGATGAACCTCTTCATGTACATAAAAAAACTCGGGGGATAGTTCCCAGGGTATGTATAAATGAGTGTACCGATTGATCCTTTGGCTTTCCCTGGTTATTCCAATTGGTTGTGCAATATTTGATGTGCCTCTTGGGACTTGAATCCCCCATGTATCTTTCCTTATCCTGTGGTCAGTCTTCCTCCTGGGCAAATATTTCCTTCATGGCTTGCTTGATTCTCGCCTAGTCTCTTAGTGCATTGCGATGCACCATCCACCATCTTGTTGGTGTTGCCATGAGATAGATATCAAGAAAGGGAAATTTTTTATCCTTCGTCATTTCCTGGTCTACCCTATTCAAGAAGGTGTCCACCAATTCAAGGCCATAATATTTGGGATAGTCGCCTATCTTTGTTCCTATCCAATTTACTTGGGTTATCATTGCACATCGTCTAGTGTTTATTCCATACCCGCCTTGCTTCCATGCATCCCATGTAGCTTCCGAGCTATTCTCTAAGCTTTGGATACTTCTCTAGCTGACGGAGCCTCCTACCATGGGATTTATGTAATCTTCCCTCTTTCCCATTGTGAGCATGTATAACTATTCTAGCATTCTTGGATCATCCCTATCATCTACTAGTTCTGTGAACCTAGTTCCTTTATAGGGGTCCAAGGGTTGGATCACCCTTAGTCCTTTTGCTTAAAAAATCATCAGTTCTTTCTTTAAGTCTATGACAACATAGTTTTCATAGGCCCAATCGATCCCAAGGAGCATCGGATATGGGTCCTTATCCCCCATGATGCCAATCACCTCAAATTCGGCATGCATCTTCACCCCTGCCACATCAACTTCCACATTCTCTAACCTTCCAATGGGAAGTATACAATACTGGTTTTCCATTCTTAGTTGAATCGGCGAGTATTTCAGTTGCAGCTTCCCCATTGCCTCCCATGTTTTTCTAGGTGGGATATTTACATCTGACCCCAATTATAACATTGTGTCCCTTATCTAGAACCCTGCAACCTGCACATTGATTCAGAATTCCTTGTCGCTTCTCCTCTTGTTTCGTTTCACTCTTCTGGAATTATTTTTTGGCAAGACAGAAAGTGATCGCTCCACTTCCCCTTCTTCTATGGATAATGGAGCATTCAAAACTTTCACAACTCCTTCAACATGAATTCATCCTCGACAATATTTAGGAACTATTTAAACCACTCTTCAATTGGCTGGTCGTGATCAAGCAGGGGATCATGCATTTTCTGGTTGTCTCTATTCTCAGTCATCCCCTTGAACTTAGTTGCCTCATGATAATACTACTTTTGGCATTCAGGGTGATATACTTTATGTGGAGATGTTGCTTTAACAATCAAGGGTGGATCGTTGTCCTACGATCCTGTCGATATGAGATTTGGCATTAACCAGGTTAGCCCCCCTTTGCCTGGTCCTTTATTCCCACTTTGCAATGAGTTTCAGACAATCTTCCATGGCGTGGGTATTAATCCTACACTATGAGCACCAAGGTCTCCTCAGGAGTGGGCATTCCCTAGCGGCATGTCCTTCCCGGTCAAAGTTGTAACACCTTACAGGGCCTCTTCCTCCTGTCCTGCCTCCTCGCCCATTTCCTCCTCGTCCTCCCCAGTTTCACTCATTGACTCTAAACATAGATATGTCCAACCATTCTGCTAGAGCATCCAGTGCTCGGCACTGATCAGCGTGACGCGTTGTAGATGCAAACAACTCATAGTAGTTGTTATTGGGGATGTTGGAGTATTTCTGCAGTATCGGGAACATCCGTGGAAGGTGTCCATACATTCTTCAGATCTCACAAAATTCTTGGCTATTCCTTCCTGGAAAATCTCCTTGCGCTCCTATTGCTGCAACTCCTGCGACCCTCTGACCCCCCTAGATGATTAACCCCTCGCAACCTAGGGCACTCTATTGCAACATGCCCTTCCACCATGCAGTGGGTGCACCATACTTTGGGTCTTGCAAGCTCATCCCTCCTCGGTATTCATGAGGATACCCATCCATGGCTTCTATTCGGGATGTTTTCTCTAAAGCATCTTGGAGGGTTCTGATTTTCTGTTGCGTCAGTGGCGTTCTAGTTAGGGGCAAGAGTGCCTTTATAAACTAGTCCCACTGGTAATTCGGGTCCAGAGTGTAACTCAACTTAGAAATGTAATCCTTAAACCTTTACATGAGCTCCCAAGCCATCTCACCCTCCTTCTACATGATTTCCCATAGCTCCAATAGCCCCTGTTGGTTCGTCTATGGTACTTTGAACTCCTACACAAATCATCTCTTGATATCATCAATCGTGGAGTTCTGATTCTTCTCCACCATTTTATAAACCAACGCAGAGCACCTCCCCCTCAGCATGGTTTTAAATTCCACTGTCTTGACATTGTCTGGAGTCTGACGTGCTCTCCAAATAACTTCACATAGATACCAGTGTTGCTCCACATCCTCATTTCCCCTTCCTACAAACTCTGGCCATCTGGTAAAAGATCCCACCGTACTGACTTGGGCATGAGCTAATAGCACAAACTCTTTGTTACATGGCTACTGGGATCCCTATAATCCTAAGTTACTAATGCTATCAGTTCCTTTGTTTCTCCCAATATTAAAATTGGCTTTATATTTCTCACGCGCACTATATACCCATACTTCCTTGGCTAGGCTAATAACAAATTCCTTTGTATCATAATAAGGTACCAGGGGAAGATCAGGGGAGACGCCACCTATGTCTCAGGGGTATTGCTGCTGAATCTTAATGGATGCTTCTCCTTCATTAAATAATCTCCTCATCACATTGCCCATGTCCTCTTCTCTTTCCTCTCCATACCCACTTGGCCTTTTCTCTTGTGATCTCCCTTTCGCTAAGGGAGGCCCCTCTTCATCCCTCTGGCTCCTATTTCTCTTGTCACCGATCTTGCTCTGCTTAGCGTCTTCATTTCCTCCCTCTTTGACTCAGGGGTTTCCCATCACTGCTCCTACTTGGTGAGGGACCATCCTTCTTTTCTTCAGAGTTTGAATCACTTTCGCCTACCACTTATCCACTAGCAACACCCTCCTCTATGCTCTAACATCTCTAGCTTTCTTCAATTCTTCTGCATCCATCCCTCCAGCAACATCTCTATTCCCCAACTGGCAGCATTCCCCCCCTTAAGTACTTCCCTCAGTACTGTGGTTTTACGTTGCCATATCAACGGTGGGCGAGGGAAGTAATCCTTATTCTACCATAAACATATTAATCCACATCGGTACTTCCCTCATCAACTTTCCTCTTAATCCAGATCCAAATACCACTTCTGCTTTTGAGAAGGATTGATGACTCTCGGCAGTGAACTCGACTACATATCCTTCCATCGTAGTCTTCACCCAAAAATTGACTTCTCTGGTCAGATCATTGTCCAACTACTAAAGCAGTACAAGATCTGATGGGGTCTAACTACGATGACCTGTCGTCAACCCCCCTGACCGATTCTGACCTTTCAACCTTCTTAACCAATTGTACAGGTCTTCTAGAAACTTGCACCAAAATATCTCATTTTGGTCATTGGTACCATCAGCATACAAAATCCCTTCACTCACCTTGTCGGTCAGCTAATTCCGTCGGATAGCTTGCTCTATTACAAACTGATCCACTTTATGATTCCACCAATCCTTGATCTCTCTCTTGAATATCCTCGACACCATGGTCCAAACCAGTTCTTGTAACTTCAAGTCTCGGCAACAGAACCATTTGTTGGCACGAAAGCTTCATAAGGGAGAAAGGGCCCTAGGTTCAGGTGCAGAGGGCCAACAATGATCCGTTGTAGTCTAGGACAACGCTGGCATTTTCACCTTATCCAAAGGGTAAGGAGTTTCACCCGAGGTGCCCTGCAATCGGAAGCAAGAAAGGTTCATCATGGAGTCCAAGGAGCACCGATTGAAGCATCATCTGATAACAAATATATATACATTACACACATAACAAAAATAACAACATAACAACTATTACACAAGAACTACTAAATACATGCATTTGATGGGACATTCAAAATTTTTAAAGATTCATCACACCATAGAACCCATACATATCATATTCTGCAACCAATCTAGCCTTTCTTTTTTATTAACTTAACAATAAAGCAGTACAGTATATCTTCGACATTTGTCGCAAGAAAATACATGGAATAACCGGTTTAGACTCACAGACTCGGCCTCAGCCTCAAGGGGCCTTCTCATCCAAGCTCTAGCCTTTTGATATCGATCTGCCGCAACCAGATGTCCTCTTATCAAATCTTGCAGCCTCGCCAACCAACTAACCAACCTCTCTTCTTTACTGGCCATCTCCTTTTATATTCCTTTATGTCACCTGGACTGCCAGTTCCTACTCGGTTGCTCTCTCCCTCGGTTGCTCTTGCATCTTCCCACCCACTTGACTGCCTTTGTCTTCCACTGCCACCTTGCCAAAACTCTTCCACAACTGCCTGTTCCTACCCTGCTGTCAAGCTTCCTCCTTTGCAATCTAACCATTGTTGCCACCTGTTTCCTTCTTGTCCTTCAGTCAGCCAAAATTGATCAAAACCTTTTCAAAATTAAATGAAGTCCCTAACAATGTTTCGCACTTGTCAAAGAATGTAGAGGTGTTGCAATATATGAGAAGCTTGCAATGAACTTCCTCTAGTATTTGGCTGCTCCCAAGAAGCTTCTGACTTTAGTTACATTTTTGGGCTTAAGCTAATTTATAATAACCTCAACTTTAGAGGGATCAATTTTCAATTCACCACCCTCTACAATATGACCCAAATACACAAAATATGTCCTACCAATTTCACATTTGGACATCTTTAAATACAATTTTTCCCTTTTTAAGACATTCAAAACCCATTTTACATGATTTACAAGCACTTCGTGAGTCTTACTAAAGATAAAAATATCATCTAAGTAGACTATGAAAAAATTATCAATGAATGATCAAAATACATCATTCATCGCCCTCATAAATGTTGTGGGTGCATTACAAAGCCCAAAAGGCATTACTAACTATTCAAACAATCCTTGTTTTGTCTTAAAAGCAGTTTTCCAAATATCACTTTCATCAATTATAATTTGATGATAACTACTTCTTAAATCTAAATTAGTGAAATAAACAACATGCTTAAATTGATCTAGCAAATCATCAATATGAGGAAGAGGATAACGATTTTTTATCGTGATTTTGTTCAAAGTGCATGTGCCATCCTTCTTTGGCACCAAAACAATAGGAGACCCATAAGGAGAGGTACTTGGTCTGATGACCCCTTTGTCAAGCAACTCTTGCACCTGCTTCTTAATCTCCATGCTTTCCAAAACTAACATTATGTACATGCCAATATTAGGAAGTGGAGCATCCTGCTGCAATTGAATCTCATGTTGAACTCCTCTTTTTGGAGGGAGTGCTTCAGGCTCCTGAAACATCTTGCCATAAGTATCAACAACTTCACTCAATTCATACTTAAGTTTAGGATCACATCCTGAGAAGGCTTCAAATTTATCAACATCCATAGTGTTTACAATTAGCAATATATAATTCTTGATAGCATTAACAAGTCTTTTCATTTTTCCTGCATTAACAAGAGATAAATTTGTGTTCTTATGATGTTCCATTTCAATGTATTAAATCCATCCTTTGAAGAGATGATAGTTTTTCTCCTCACGACAGAATACGGCTTTTTTCTCATACAGACAGGGACTTCCCAAGACAATCCCGCAAATGTCAAGAGGTATAACATCAAGTACAACTTCACCTACAAAGTTAGCAGTGATGGAAAACTTGAGTTTACATTGTCTTGTTACTTGTAGCTTGGAATTAACACATACCCAACCCAAAGGGTAAGGTCTAACATGAGGTGTTGTTTCTAAGTTAAGTTTCTTAACAATTTCTTCAAAAATAAGATTGACTTGGGAACCACTATAAGAAAGAGTATTGACCTTATTGTGCTTTATGACCACTCTAATATGAAAATTCTCATTCCTTTTCTTATCATTTAGAGATTTAGAGGACTCATTATAAGAACTAGTACTTGCATTAGAAGCTATACCTTTCATTCCCATGGTTGTGATCTTTGTTTCATCACTTGAATCGGATCCCAATTCTCGTTCAGTTTTAGCAACAATATTTTGTTTCCCCTTTCCTTTTCCTTTCCCCTTTGACTTATCAACAAATGGCTTGGATGGTTTCTTTGTAGTATCTTCTCACACATTCTTTCCTTGAATTTCAATATGCGTAGCTTGTATACGCACTTCATCTAACTTGGTTGTGTTAAGCATGAGAATAGTGTGTCGAATATAGTTATGTAAACAACCAATATACTTCATAAATGTCTCTTTTGTATCTAAAGGAATACTCAAAATGAAAGCTTTCTTATGAAATTCTTAAGTATAACTTTGTAAATTTTGACCCTTAGTTTGCCTAAGATTTTTCCATCTAATCATTGTTGGTTGTTTAAATGCCAATGGATAAGATTGTTTTCTCAAAGTAGCTACAAAATCATTCCAAGAAGAAATAATCTTACCACTTTTCTTGAGATCTTCTTGCATTTTTTCTTCCCACCATATGAGAGTTGTTCCTCCCAAGATAAGAGAAGAAAGTTGGATTTTTGTGACATCATCAACAATGCTTTGGATCCTGCAATATACTTCAATTTTCCTTACCCAATTATCCAACTTTCCAGCATTTAATTCTCCATCATATATTGGCAATTCAAACTTTACATCAAGCTTAATTAAAGGGGATTTAGCATGTCCTTTATGTCAGTTTTGTGAAGTAGGAGAAGAAGGGGAATATGGTGAAGAAGGAGGTAG
Organism: Pinus taeda; assembly: GCA_000404065.3. Lineage (NCBI taxonomy): Eukaryota > Viridiplantae > Streptophyta > Pinopsida > Pinales > Pinaceae > Pinus > Pinus taeda. The sequence goes on along the minus strand of APFE030928602.1, from coordinate 117,265 downwards.
AGGAGGTGGTGGAGGAGGAGGCCCACTAGCATCACCACCATTACCATTACCATTACCATCTGGTGGCTTATGAGAACCATTACCTTCCTCTTTTGGTTGGCGAGAACTTTCAGCTTGCAATCACATTTCACTCTCATCAAACAATATTTTTACCATGTCAACGATATCAAGAAAATTCTTTTTGAATTCTCTCTCTGTTGAAGAGAAACCATCATCTTCTTCACCTGCCATGGTTTGAGAAAAATAGGAAGGTGGTCTTCTTGAGCCAATTTCAGGATTGAATTATTCAAGTGATCATTCTCATTTATTGAGTTTGGATATTGTGAGTGTTAGGTTCCTATACCAATAGGAGTCATAATTTTGGATGACTAAGGTTAAGCCTTGTAATATTGTACATACCTTTGCTTTCTGCAAATGTTTTCCATATTAAAAAATTAAAAAATGTAAAGAGGGTATGTCCTAAAAGAAACATCAAAGGATAAAAAGAATAAGAAAAGGTCAAAAAAATGAAAATATATGAACTCCAAAAAAACAAAAAAGACCATGAAATTGAGCAAGTCAAAATGCCATTACTATTTACTTTTATGCATAATAATGATTGTGTCTAGCTTGCTATTCATGCCACAACCCATGGTAATCAAACTGTTTAAACCTGGTTATTTCATGCTATGAATTTTATGTTTATAGTTAGAGAATAAAATCTGACCAAACAGTTTAATCTTGGAAGATCATTAGATAGGTAGAGAAAATAAAAGGAGCTCATCAGTTTAATATGAGCCCTTGGATGATATAAGGTTAGAATTAGATAGTTGACTTTGTAAAAGAAAAGGATTGATAAGAGTTTCCTAGCCTAAATGCACCCAAATAAAATGAAGAAAAAATGGTAGGGTAAGTAAATGGGTAAGTAGAAGAAAGGTTGCAGAAATATCAAGTGATTACACAAAAGCACTTATGTCATGTTTAAATGCATCTTTCAAATGTGCATAAGCATTAAAAAAAGCAAGGAGAAAGGTTTACAACTTGGTTTATTTAACATCCCCTCAGTCTTTTCACCCCTCTATTTACTAATTTCCCATAAATAAGTTCCAAGTACTTAAATCCTTTTAGTCAAAGAGGCTCAGAGCTTTTCTCTAACTTTTGGAGGGACCGGACCCTCGGCTTAATGACTTATGGACACAAGTGCAAGAATCCCCTTCATGAAAATTCATCTCCCTTCCTTTCCCCTCATTTCCCTAATAAAAACCCCTTTTCCTAAGGTCAAACACCATTTGCCTATGAAAAGTAAAAATCCTATGATTAAATCCCTTTTCACTCAAAAACCCACAAAAAACACTTTATCCTAAGTATAAAGCAAAGTGCGCAGAAATGTTATGTTTTACCTTTTTACTTAGAAAAAACCCACTCCGCCCATTAGATTTCATATTAATTTCTAATTTTATTATATAATTCCCCCATATCCCTTTTCCCATATATTAACTAAATCCCTATCTAAATACCCCCAACCCTTAGTTTTATTAAAAACTATACGTTTACCCCTTATCCCGACAAAACATATAAATCCCCTCATTAACCCTAAATAATAACAAATCACTTGTGATTAAAGCATCAGCCCCCCCATAAAGCCTCCATACATTTCATCCATGCTATTCCCTTGCCCGACCATCATTTGATCATTTGCGCCTAAATCCTACGGTCCACAGCTATATTAGGCTCACCCGACGCCCGACCTTTACCCAAAGAGTTAAACCCCGCTATTAAGCTATGTTTGACCATTTTCAAACCTATGATTAAACCTTAAATAAACCCATACCACCAAGGTTTAAAGCGGTGGGCCCATCCCTAAACCCATGTTTTATAACCCGCACGTTTCCCTTGCTCGATTATCATATGATCAACATCCGCTTCATCCAATGCTCCATAGCCATATCGGTCGGGCTCGATCATCGATATTTACCCGCTCGATAAAACAGTTTTTTCCGACCCCCCCACTGCTACATGTCAAATGCTGCAGCGCATCGGGTGACCCCTCCCGAATACCGCCCGCGCCACAATAGCGATGTGATGGCCCTCCAATACCACTTCCCCCCTTAACCGAAAAACCGCAAACTATTAATTTGTAAATGAGCCCACCAAAAGAAATTATTTTTCTATAAAAGGCCAAAAATCCCTCTTTTCTCCCTTTTCACACATTTTCTCTGTAAAACTATGAAAACCTTTGTGACTCCTGCAAATGGAAAATTGACCAACAGACCTCCAAATTCACTCTAGAAGACGATGCAGACAAGCCAACTAACCTCCCAGTCTGTACTAGAACTATACAAACCGCTGCAGCTACCGCGAACCATCAATTTGAAGCCAATTCACCAGTTCTAGGTATATCACCATAAAATACCACTCTCTATTCAAAATTGGAAAAGTTCAGCCTGTCAAATATTTTCATTAAGTAAAATTAATTGAAAAAGACTTTAAATTTAAGAAACCTGAGGCCAAACCCTCTGATAAGTTTCCAATTTCCATTTAAAAGCTTTGAATAAACTCCCAACACCTAATTCAAATCCACAAGAACTGAATAATGGTTGCCCCTATTGACCTGAATGTTAGACCAATCACAACTCCCCATTTGGACCTCAACCACCTTCCCTTGGCTGATAGGGACTTCCAAATCAAAGATACATCTACCCAGGGCCACTTGCTTAAAATCAATTGTCAAGGTAGGGACAGATACCTCAACCATGCAGATGACATTGGCCTTTGGAAGTCAAATTTGCCAAAATATCAGTTCCCCCAAGTTCATATCTTCCCAGAAATTTTCCATATGTGCCATGCATGCTACATCCCTAGTCATAGAACCATAATGTCTCATGACCAAAAGGTGTTGTTTACTATCACATTTGACTCCATTTTTGAAATGTTACAACTCCAACCAGGACCAAACCTAACTCCACTCTCAATTGGAGATTTGTTAGACCAATATTCCAAACTAAGTCCCTCTAGACTGGCCAAATTGTTCCAAGATTTCATTGTTGAGGAGAAGTACATTCCTAAAAATCCCCCCCCCCCCCCCATATCTTTATTCCATGTTACCTAAAAGGGGCAAATCATCATCATGATATCATGTGTCTTAGGTTGTTTTGCTGATGAATTTGTTGATGAACTTTTCCCGGCTGTCATGTCAATCTATACCCCAGGACAGCCTCTTGTTGTTGCGTACAATTATGTTGAGTTGATAGCTGAGAGAATGCATGAACAGTTCACCAGGATGAACAATGAAAGAGTATTCAAATACTCATTTGTCCTCTACCATATGATCTTATATTATTAGCCAGATAGATTTCCCTTTCCCCTCCAGAAGCTGGATACCAAAGGCCAGCCCAGGTCTTTTATTGTTTGGACCCCATTGTTCCATAAGTATGACTCACCATATACCTTTTCATATTTCATATATTCTTTTTCTCATCCAGTCATGACTATGCTGAAAGGAAGCCCTCCTCCCAGAATAAGTCCAGAGATCAAAAGGGTCCTTCAGTTGTCCAGGCAAACCAAAGTGGTAGATTGGTACCTTTACCAAAACCACACAGAGATAAGGATTTATGGTTGCCATCATGCACCATATAAACTACCCAAATATCTCCCCATGAGGTTATTTGCTCTAGAGTACTATAGGAAAATAATGAACCCTGATGAAATAAATTTTGTCTTGGCCGAGAAAAGATCACAATTCAAAGTAAAAAACCAGTTGGGCCCCTTCATCTGCAATTCTAGAGAGGCAAGGAAGGAAGTAGACCAAATTTTGCAGCAAATGAAGTTCCAACATAGTTTCATTTGGAGGTATGATCCTCAAGAATTCATGACCAGATTGAGAAAAAAGGCCAAATTGGGACCTTATATCCACCACCCCATACCTGAGATAGAAAGATATGCAAATCAATCTGAGTGGGTGGAAAACGCTCTTGTAGATAGAGACAGTACAAGGGTAGATGTTGAAAATGCCTTATGTGAATTAGAAAGGCAGTTTGATGAGATCTCATTTCTGTAGGTACATGAACAGCAAGAATGAACCATGAGCACCTCCCCATCATGCAGACTCCCCAGAATGAAGAAAGAAATCCTAAGAGGAACAGAAAGGGAGCTTCTATTTCAGGAATGGAAACATATAATGTACAGTGTGAAACCAGTCATAGCAAAAGGCAAAGGCTCAATCCTGTTTCTGAATAGGAGGATACATAAGGATCAACACAGGTAACCAACACTGATTTGGACAAAATCAAGGGCACAACCCCATCTGGGGAGACACAGGAACCATCCACATCACAAACTCAGATGTTGGAAAGGTAGCTAAGTGTGGAAGTGTCTTCATTTAGTAGGCTTGCTAACAAAGACCAAGACATAAAGGACAGATATAACGAAATGAAAATGAGGAATGAGAAGCTCAAAGCTCAGACATATGCTCCATATCTAAAAATCACTCCCACAAATCAAACAAGGCTGATGTCAGCTTTTGACATCAAGGAGGGAAAGCTTCAAATGTCCTTTATCAAACCTACAACACAACAGCCCAAGACATATTCAGACTTCAAGAGGGTTGAGTTTAAAGTATTAGCAAGGGATATTCATCCCATAGACCAAATAGAACTACATAAATACGCTGGAGAGATGATATACTCCACCCTTACAGGTAAAGCCATACTTGCCCATCAGCTACAAAACTCATTGAATAATATCTCAACACAGTTTCAGCTGGAGAAGGCCTCCTTACAGGCCAACGATACCAAGATTAAGTCTTTGGAAGACTTAGTTATTGAGTTGGGACATGATCCCAAAGATATTAAAGCTACAAAGAAAATAATAAAGAAGAAAAAAGATGATATTGTTGCACTTAAGAAGTAATTAAAAATACCCCAGCTACAACATCCTCAAACACTTGAAGTATTGGAGGCCTAGCACAAGCATGAGGAGTTGATGAACTTGTTCCTACAACTCAATAACCAACTAAGGGAGATAGAGAAATAATTGGATAACTTGATCCAATTAAAACAAACTGATATTGCCACAACTTCTATAAATTTCATCCCTACAATATCTACTATAATCCCTTCCACGCTGGCAGCTTCACTAGCACCTACAGCTCCACCTGCCACATCATTGCCAGTTACAACGGAGTCTACAATAGCAGGTGCATTAGGAGAGAAAGCAACAGAGTTAGTTAGAGGAGGAAATGTCTATTCAAGCTATAGAAATGAACAAACTAAAGGAAAAGGTGGCAAGTTTAGAAACTGACTACAAACTTGCCCAAATTATGCAAAAGGAAGAAGCACAAAAGGCGAGTAGAATGAGTGAAAGAGTCAAAGCTATGGAGAAAGACTTAACATTGGAAAAACCCCTTGGGCAAGCGAATGAACTATTTTGGGCCACTATCATTGACTCCGTCAAGGATATTTGGCCATCTATTCAAGTTATTTTTGAGTAGGAAAAATTAATAAAGATAGCTAGAGAAGCTATCCAAAACATTAAGGAGGAATCGAGAGACATGCCTGAGGATGCCAGTAGACTCATCCACTTCCTCAACAGCAAAAACAATTATGAGCTTCATGAGATAGATATAGAAGACAGGACTGAAACAATTTTGGAAATAAGGAAGGTCCTTTCCAAGAAAAGCCTAGTGCCAAATTTAGAAGAAAAGTGCGAGAACATGCAGGTAGCCATTGATAGATTCATGGCTAAATTCTAAATTTTGACAGAGAAAGGATTGCCCAGTCCTTTGGTCATTAATGGCAAACTTATGAAACAACAAGGCTATGATAGAAGAATTAGGCAATTGGTTAAAGAACAAGCTAGCGCCTCAGCAATAAAAGCACTGCCAACAGGAAAAGTTTTCTTACATTTGAGAACTTGTTTTTTCTCGAGCATGAGATAAAACACTTGTTCATCACCAAGCCCAATTTTTCCAAGTATACCGAGGCTAATGAGATATATAGGCGAATAATGAATGTAAAGTTACTTGATGCTGAATGGTGGGAAAAGATGACTGATTTACTGTAAGAAATTTACAGTAAACAATTACTGCACAGTGAAAGTAGAATAGCCAGGTAAACAGATGAAAACAAGTCACCGTGGTTAAAGAGTGTCAGTGCTAAAGAGTATCATGTGAAAGATAAAAGTTAAAGAAAATTCCAGCATAGAAGACCACAACAGGAAGCCAGCATAAAGGGCTTAAATCCAACCATAAAAGTCAGTAGTACCACAATAAAAGGGACAGCATGACACAGTTCAATAGTTGTCTCTATCTTCCTGCAAGAAGATATTTTGTATTTCTTAGATTAAATCTCAAGTTTGTTTTGAGATATTTTGTAATAATTTATGTATAAATACTTCATAATCTGAAGTATGTGGGGTGGATTCTTAGACATTTCTATAGAATTTTTTTATCAAAAGGTTGTAAATCTATTGTATCACTGACTGGACCAGCAAGCTGGATTAATGAATAAAGAAAAGATATTTCATAGGATTCATGTGTAGAGTGAAGTGCATACAAGTATTTTATCTTGTGTTGTTATCTTTCTTAATGTTTTCCCACATTATTTAATGTATTTCTGTATCTGAATGCTATGATATGGAATGATATCTCAGAATTTGCTTCATTGCACTCTATTTTCACTATTATGCATTTAAATGTTTTCTACTCATTATTTAAGTTAGGGAATTCTTAATTGCTCCTTAGTTTAGGTTGTCTCCCTGTAATCTATAACAAAGGATTCTTAATTGCCCTTTGTTTCCAATTCTCCTCGGTTCCCCATTTTGATTCCGTTTTGATAATTCTTAACTGCTCCCTAACTCTAGTTAAGACCATTTCACATATCTGTCCCAAAGAATAGCACTTTACTCTACTAGATTGCCCTTTAAACACTCCCTTTAGCGAGTTAATTACAGTTCTGCTACCCTTTTGTTGACTTCATAGCCCAATGGTCCAAAGACATCATTCTATCTATCTGTTTTAAAGATTCCACCATCCAATCTTCAATACAAATAAAAAACCCCCTGATCCTTTAGAACTAGCCTGAAATCCTAGCAAATAAAGCTAAATCATATAGAGAGAGCCCCCTCTAAGCCATAGGTTGGCTAGAACCTATGCTTAAAGGTTGGTTTGTGGTTACCTCAGTCCTTTCCTTCTTCTGAAAACTTCTAGGGAAAATTTTTGAGTGATAACATAGTGGCAACCATACTGGGGACATCGAATCCTCAGTCCTAATAAAGCTTTAATAAAATCCTAAGTCTTCATTCTAAGCCTCTTAAAGTAATTTGTTATAAGTTTCTTGAAAAAAATCTCACAAAAAAATTAAAAAATTTGAAATTCTGGCTTCTAGGAAGACTCATTTTACTAGGGCTAATCTAGACCCAAGCCCTACCCCAACAGTTGATAATCCTAACCTAATTTCAAGAAAATACAAAAAATAAGAAAGTTCAGTTAGCTAGATACCATTAGTTAAAGCTAGTTCATGTCCTAATGAGTGGTTATTTTTAGAAGAAATTCCCTTTGATGTGCCCTTTAATCTTTCATTATTTAGAAAAAAATACGAAAATGCACTTAATGAACTGTTCTAGATCCTGATTTCATTACAGACCTTGAAGTTCAATAGGCCAACAAATCCATTGATGAATACATTCTAAAATCTCCACAATCATCCATCAATACTGCCACAGTCCTTGAGCTTTTTGAACAATCATCTGTTACTTTGAGTTCACCGTTGTTCCCTTCAACTTCATCAATAATACCTTCTAAAGTCCATTCTTCAGCACCATTTATACCTACCCTTCCTCACCAACCTATCTTTACACATTCATCACCTACTAGTCCTGGTTCTTCATCCACCACTACATCATCTCTAAGTATCTCAACCCCACATCTTAGCCCCTCCCAACTTACAACCATGGAAAATAGATATGCTCCTCTTGTTTTACCTGCCCAACTTGGTGTTATGCCAGCAGACTACCAAAGTAAAATTGTTCAATTTGATGGCACAAGAAATTACGCTGCTTAGAAACATGTCAACAAGATAGCAGATTACTTTGAGTTGCACGAAATTGACACGGATAATGCTCAAATGAGACTCTTTACCCAGACTTTAGCTGGTGATGTTAGGAAATGGTTTAGACAATTTCCTATTAATAGTATTGATATTTTATATGCATTTCATCAACAATTTTTGAATAGATAAGAAAAGAAAAAGAATCCCCTACAAATCCTTTCAGAATATGAGAATATTAGAAGGGGACCTAATGAGACTACCCAAGATTACTGCACCAAATTCAATAATATATATAACGCCATCCTAGTTAACCTTAGACCCCCACTTGAATTAGCATTAATAAAGTTCCCTAATGGTTTTTACATAGATATGGCATACCAACTGAAAGAAACCCCCTAACATTAGAAGAAATGTAAAGTATAGCTGCCAGTGTTGAAGCTAATTTGTTAGCTAAGAGGGCTAGAGTTAGCAATGAAAGAAGAGGAACTGCAAAGGATGAAGCTTCACCCTCTGACATTAAAATAGATAGCTTAGCCAAAAGTATGGAAAGACTAATGGATAGAATAGATAACATAGAAAGAAAACCCCATTGGGATAACCAACAAGAACCTCCAGTTAGAAACCCTAATTTTAGAAAAAACCAAAATCAAAACATTCGGAAAAATGAACCGAATCAGAACATTAGGCCTCCTTTTCAAGAAAATTATGCAGAGACATCCCATCCTAAATATCTAGAACAAGATATACAAATTAACCTAATGGGACTAAATGATGAGGACACTGTTTTTCTAACCCAAGATGAGTAGGAACTGCATATGTTGCAACAATTACAAATACAGATTAGAGAATCATTTGATTATAAATAAGGATATGATTCTGTCATCTTTGAAGTACATAAAAAATATAATCTAAGAAGCAAAAAGAATGTGCAAAGTCAACCCAAGAAAATAAAAGAAGCCCCTGTTTCAAAGATCCTCCAAATTCTCCCTAGGCAGAACCCAAATCCTTCTAGCCCCATCATTGAAGGGATAATCTCATATCAACCTTCTGTTGATCAACCATCCACCTCAATTCCACCCAAGGAACCAGTGGACCAAGCTCAAAACATCATATTTGAGAATCCATCTAAGGAGATCCCCAATAAAGGAAAAGGAGACAAGCCCACTTAAGTCCCTGCTGCAAAAATTCAAAATCTTCAAACAAAGAAAGTTTCCTTGCCATTCAATTTGGGAGCAGAGATAGCAAAGCTAAAGATCTCAATTCCTTTAACAGAACTAATCAAGAATGAAACTTACAAGTCATTGATAAACCAGACCCTAAATATTGCTAAAAATGAGGATCCTGACAACTTGTTGGATGACCAACCAGAGCTCATATTTGGTCCATATGTGAATGGAAAACCATCAGAAGGAGAAGTTCCACATTTTTACATCATCCTTAGTATCCATGATAAAATTCTACATAATGCAATGTTGGATTCTAGGGCCTCTCACAACTTAATGCCCAAATCAGTAATGGAGAAATTAAACCTAGACAGTACAAGGCCTTATAAAGACTTATTCTCATATGACTCCAGTCAGGTAAAGTGTCTAGGATTGATTAAAGACCTGTGTGTTACTTTAGTTAAATATCCTGCCAAAAGCATCCTTATGGACATTGTAGTTGCTCACATCCCACCAAAGTATGGCATGCTGTTATCCAGATCATGGGGAGCTAAACTTCAAGGATCCTTACAACTAGATATGTCATATGCAACAATCTCTGTTTTTGGACAACCTAAGAAACTATACCGAGAAACCTTAATGAAATATCTGGTAAGTAGCCAGGATCGGCCTCAAAAATTTCCCATCTACTCCATACACTCAAACATCGATTCTTTTATCCTGTATAATGTTGATCAAACACAAGAAGAAATTTTAGACAGTACTAATATAGAACCAAAAGAAATTACAGTTTCTACACAAAATGAAACTAACCAAACTCTAAAACTTTTCAATGAACAAGATGGTCAAATTGTTGAAAATAATCAAAAGATTGTTGCACCAGATAATGAAAATTATGAGCATGAGGTATTATGGCATCTAGAATTTGATGGATCAGTCAATAATCTAGGAGCAGGAGCAGGAGTATGGATATATAATCTGGAAAATAATCACTTAGAAGGCCATGCATATAGATTGAATTTTAAATGTACTGAAAATATGACCGAGTATGAAGCATTAATTTTAGGTCTTAAGTTAGTTAGGAAACTAGGAGCTAAAAGAGTTTCTGTCATCGGAGACTCTTAATTAATTATAAAACAAATTGATGCCGTATATATGACAAAGGACCCTAGATTAAGTTGTTATAGAGGAACTATCGTAGAAATACTTAACACTTTCCTAGAAACAAAGCTTGCAGTGATCCCTAGAAAACACAATATGCAAGCCCATAGTTTAGCAATGTTTGCCAGCACCTACAAATTACCCTTCCAACCTAACCATCAGTACACTGCTGAAGTTAGGCACAAACCTGAAATTCTTGACAATTTGAAGAATTGGTAAATATTTTCTAATGACAAAAAGATAAATAACTTTTTACTCTTAGAAGAAGAATTTGTAAATAACAATATAGACACTGATACATCCATAGATCCTAAAACTAAGGATGAGATAGAAATAAATGAGATAGAAGGTGATGAACTAGATAGAATCAACCCAACTAAATTTACTAAATCAGATGTAGATAACTTAGAGAAAATTGAGATTGATGAAATAATCAGTGAAGAAACCGAAGTAATTAATCTCAAGGATAACTTCTTGCCAAAGGGATTAACCCCTCTGGAAGATTTATTTGATTCAAATGATGTTCCTAGGAAACTGAAAATGGAACCATTAAGGTCTGATATAGAGGAATGTAATATAGGCACCAATGAAAATCCTAAACTGATCAAACTTTCAAAATCATTACCTCTAATTGTAAAAGTAAAATACATTGAGTTGTTGAAAGAATTTCAAGATGTCTTTGCTTGGAGTTATGAGGCCCTCAAATCCTATGACACCAACATCATCCAGCACACAATTCCTATTAAAGAAAATCAGAAGCCTTTCAAACAAAAACTTAGAAGGATCAATCCTATCTTATTACCTGCAATTGAAAAAGAAATTCAGAGGATGTATGATGCCAAAATAATTGTACCAATCAGATTTTCTGATTGGGTCTCAAACTTGGTGCCAACTAGAAAGAAAACTGGCGAGATTGGACTCTGTGTGGATCTCAGAAACCTCAACAAAGTGTCACTAAAATACAATTACCCTCTCCCCAAAATGGATCACATTTTACAGAGGGCAGTTGGATCAACTAGAATCTCATTGTTGGATGGGTTTTCTGGTTACAATCAAATCTTGGTTCATTCTGATGACCAACCCAAAACTGCATTTACTACTCCTTGGGGCACATTTATGTATGTGAAAGTTCCTTTTGGGCTAATGAATGCAGGAGCTACTTTCCAGACGGCTATGGGTATAGCCTTTGCAAAAGAAATTCATGATTTCCTTGTGACATATCTAGATGATATTACAGTTTTTTCAAAATCTGACAATCAACATTTGGATCATCTAAGACAACTTTTTATTAAATGCAGGAAATTTGGAATCTCCTTGAACCCCAAAAAGTCTTTGTTTGGGTTAGAAGAAGGAAATTTGTTAGGTCACATAATTTCAAAAGATGGTTTAAGGATAGACCCTACAAGAATAGAAGCCATCTTGCAAATACAACACCCGAGGAACATTAGAGAGTTACAAGCCTTTTTAGGAAAAATTAACTTTCTTAGAAGATTTATATCTAATCTAGTAGAATTAATTAGATCACTTAACAATATGCTAAAAAAATATTCGACCATAAAATGGACTATTGAGGCTAAAAAATCCTTTGAAGACATTAAATTGGCCTTAACTAAAACACCTATGTTAATCAGTCCTAAATTTGACAAAGATTTCATCTTGTTTTCCTTTGCTTCTGAGCACACAATAGCTCCAATTATATTGTAGAAAAATGACTAGGGCTATGAATGGCCCATTGCTTTCTTTAGCAAAGCCCTGAGAGATGCCCCCTCGAAATACAATATAATGGAAAAACAAGCATTGGCTTTAGTCAAAGCCATCAAGGATTTTAGGGTATACATCTTATATTCTCATATAGTAGCCTACATTCCAAATTCAGTAGTCAAATACATCCTAACTCAGGAGGGTCCTGATGGAAAGAGGGGAAAGTGGATTGCTACTATTTTAGAGTATCATATAGAAATAAAACCTACTAAGTTGATCAAGGGCCAAGGTTTAGCCAAGCTCATGGCTGAATCGAACTGTCAGGCCTTGGATATAAACTTTATTGCAGCAATAGATAATGAAGAGGAGATGGCAACTCCACTAAAGCCAAGCCTTTATTGAATCACCTTGGTATGTTTATATTATTTATGTTTTACAGAACTTACAAGCTCCTCCTGAATTATCTAGGACTAAAAGCAGGTTTTTAAAGATGAAATCCTTGAAATTTTGTATATTAGACAATGCTCTGTTTTGGAGAGATCATGAAGATATTCTTCTTAATTTCTTATTAAAATATGAATCTGAGAGAGTTTTACAAGAGTTTCATGCAGGTGACTATGGAGGACACCTTTACTCGAAGACCGCTGCAGACAAGATCCTTAGAGTTGGTTTCTACTGGCCTACCTTGTTTGCTGATGTCAAAAAATATGTGACCTCATGTCACAAATGCCAAATTTTTTAGGGGAAGAAAAATCTTTTACCTTTACCCCTCAAGCCAATCTCTGCTGAAATACCTTTTCAACAATGGGGTTTAGAATTCATTGGTGAAATTCACCCACCCTCCTCTGCCCAGCACAAATGGATCCTCACAACCACAAACTAATTCAAAAAATGGATAGAGGCCATACCTTCAAGGCAAGCCATAGACTACTTCACAAAATGGATAGAGGCCATACCTTCAAGGCAAGCCACAGACACTGTTATCATAACCTTCCTTGAAACCAATATTCTATCAAGATTTGGATGTCCTACTAAGCTCATTACTGATAATGCAGCAGCCTTTAAATCCAAAAGAATGATAGATTTATGCAATAATTATCATATCACCCTGGGCCATTCTACAACCTATTACCCTCAAGGAAATGGAATGGCAGAACTCTCAAACAAAAGTCTAATAAACATCATCAAGAAGTTACTAGAGGATAATAAGAAAACTTGGAATAAAAAGCTAGTCAATGCCTTATGGGTAAACAGATTGACTACTAAGAAAACAATTGGTACTTCTCCCTACCAACTAGTTTATGGGATGGAAGTTGTCTTGCCATACTCTTTGGGAGTACCAGTAATGAAGATACTTCAAGAATTGCAGGTTGAACCAAATAGCATCCAGAGAAGAATCAATCAAACTATTCATCTACAACAAACCAGAGATGAGGTCTATATCAAGTCTCAAGTTGTGCAAGAAATGGTTAAAAAGATTTTTGTTAAGAGAACCAAGGCTGAATATTTCTATCTTGGGGACAATGTGCTCAAGTGAGATTCGAGGAGGGAAGACAAAGGAAAACATGGGAAATTTGATTTCCTATGGAAAGGTACCTGTGTCATTTATGCTTTCAGAGGTAATAATGCTTTCTTCCTAAGAGAAATTGATGGTACAGAGGCAGAAGGTGGGCCAGTGAATGGTCGGATGCTAAACCACTTCTTTGAACCTAGTTACTAATTTTCATTTCCTATTTGTACATATTCTATTTTCAAAAGTCTAGTTTGGACTAGATGGGGATTTTTGAAGTTGAAGCCTGAAGAGAAGGACCTAAGCTTTGAAAGATTTACTGTCATAAGTATCAATAATGTAGATGCATAAAGGAACACTTTGTAAGGTAACAACAACAACAATTCAAAGGCCACTGATCTTGAAAGTTCTTGACATTCCAATAGAAAATTCCATCCCCAAGTGGAGCCACTGTTAGGTTCATATACCAATAGGAGTCATAATTTTGGATGACTAAGGTTAAGTTTTGTAATATTGTACATACCTTTGCTTTCTGCAAATGTTTTCCATATTAAAAAATTAAAAAATATAAAGAGGGTATGTCCTAAAAGAAACATCAAAGGACAAAAAGAATAAGAAAATGTCAAAAAAATGAAAATATATGAACCCCAAAAAAACAAAAAAGACCATGAAATTGAGCAAGTCAAAATGCCACTACTATTTACTTTTATGCATAATAATGATTGTGTGCAGCGTGTTATTCATGCCACAATCCATGGTAATCAGACTGTTTAAACCTGGTTATTTCATGGTTTGAATTTTATGTTTATAGTTAGAGAATAAAATCTGACCAAACAGCTTAATCCTGGCAGATCATTAGATAGGTAGAGAAAATAAAAGGAGCTCATCAGTTTAACCTAAGCCCTTGGATGATATAAGGTTAGAATTAGATAGTTGACCTTGTAAAAAGAAAGGATTGATAAGGGTTTGCTAGCCTAAATGCACCCAAATAAAATGAAGAAAAAAATGGTAGGGTAAGTAAATGGGTAAGTAGAAGAAAGGTTGCAGAAATATCAAGTGATTACACAAAAGCACTTATGTCATGTTTAAATGCATCTTTCAAATTTCCATAAGCAGTAAAAAAAGCAAGGACAATGGTTTACAACTTGGTTTATTTAACATCCCCTCAATCTTTTCACCCCTCTATTTACTAATTTCCCATAAATAAGTCCCAAGTACTTAAATCCTTTAAGTCAAAGAGGCTCAGAGCATTTCTTTGACCTTTGGAGGGACTAGACCCTCGGATTAATGACTTATGGACACAAGTGCTAAAATCCCCTTCATGAAAATTCATCTCCCTTCATTTCCCCTCATTTCCCTAATAAAACCCCATTTTCCTAAGGTTAAACACCATTTTCCTATGAAAAGTAAAAATCCTATGATTAAATCCCTTTTCACTCAAAAACCCACAACAAACACTTTATCCTAAGTATAAAGCAAAGTGCGTAGATGTTATGTTTTACCTTTTTACTTAGAAAAAACCCACTCCACCCATTAAATTTCATATTAATTTCTAGTTTTATTATATAATTCCCATATATCCCTTTTCCCATATATTAACTAAATCCCTATGTAAATACCCCCAACCCTTAGTTTTACTAAAAACTATGTGTTTACCCCTTATCCCGGCAAAACATATAAATCCCCTCATTTACCCTAAATAATCACTTGTGATTAAAGCATCGGGCCCCCCCTAAAGCCTCCATATATTTCATCTATGCTATTCCCTCACCCAACCACCATCCGATCATTTGCACCCAAATCCTACGGTCCGCAGTTATATCGGGCTCACCTGACGCCCGAACTTTACCCAAAGAGTTAAACCCCAATATTAAGCTTTGTCTGATCATTTTCAAACCTATGATTAAACCTTAAATAAACCCATATTGCCAAGGTTTAAAGTGTTGGGCCCCTCCCTAAACCCAAGCTTTATAACATGTGTGTTCCCCTTGCCCGATTGTCATCTGATCAACATCCGCTTCATCCAACACTCCATAGCCATATCGCCCAGGCCCGATCATAGATCTTTACCCGCCCGATAAAGTGGTTTTTCCCGACCCTCCTATTGCTACGTGTCAAACACTGCAACGCATCGGGTGACCCCTTCTGAATACCGCCCGTGCCACAACAACAGTGCAATGGCCCTCCAATACCTCTTCCCCGCTTAATCGAAAAAATTGCCAATTGTTCATTTGTAGATGAACCCACCAAAAGAAATTGTTTTTCTATAAAAGGTTGAAAATCCCTCTTTCACCCTTTTCACACTTTTTCTATGTAAAACTGTGAAAACCTTTGCGACTCCTGCAAACGTCGAATTGACCAACAGACCTCCAAATTCACTCCAGAAGATGTTGTAGACAACCCAACTGACCTCCCAGTCCATACCAGAACCATACAAACCTCTGCAGCTGTCGTGAACCATCAATTTGAAGCCAATTCGCCCAATTCCAGGTATTTCACCATAGAATACCACTCCCTATTCAAAATTTGAAAAGTTCAACCTGTCAGGTATTTTCATTAAGTAAAATTAATTGAAAAAAACTTTAAATTTAAGAAACCTGTAGCCAAACCCTCTGATAAGTTTCCAATTTTCATTTAAAAACCTTTGAATAAACCCCCAATGCCTAATTCAGATCCACCAGAAATGAATAATGGTTTCCCCTATTGACCTGAACATTAGACCTATCACAACTCCCCATTTGGACCTCGACCACCTTCCCTTGGCTGATAGGGACTTCCAAATCAAAGATACATCTAACCAGGTCCACTTGCTTAAATCCATTGTCAAAGTAGGGACAGATACCTCAACCATGCAGATGACATTGGCCTTTGGGTGTCAAATTTGCCAAAATATCAGTTCCCCCAAGTTCATATCTTCCCAGAAATTTTCCATATGTGCCATGCATGCTACATCCCTAGTCATAGAACCATAATGTCTCATGACAGAAAGGTGATGTTTACTATCACAGTTGAATCCATTAATGAAATGTTACAACTCCAACCAGGACCAAACCTGACTCCACTCTCAATTGGATATTTGTTAGACCAATATTCCAAACTAGGTCCCTCCAGACTGGCCAAATTGTTCCAAGATTTTATTGTTGAGGAGCATTACATTCCTAAAAACCCCCCTCCATATCTTTATGCCATGTTCTCTGAAGGGGGCAAACAAATCATCACCATGATATCATGTGTCCTAGGTTGTTCTGCTGATGAATTTTTTGATGAACTTGTCCGGGTTGTCATGTCAATCTATACCCCAGGATAGCCTCTTGCTGTTGTGTACAATTATGTTGAGCTCATAGCTAAGAGAATGCATGAACAACTCACTAGGATTAACAATGAAATAGTATTCAAATACTCATCTGTCTTCTACCATATGTTCTTATATTATCAGCCAGACAAATTTCCTTTTCCCCTCCAGAAGCTGGATACCAAAGGCCAGCCCAGATCTGTTATTTTTTGGATCCCACTATTCCATAATTATGACTCACCATATACCTTTTCATATTTCATAGATTCTTTTGTTCATCCAGTCATGACTATGCTGAAAGGAAGCCCTCCTCCCAGAATAAGTCCAGAGATCAAAAGGATCCTTCAGTTTTCCAAGAAAACTAAAGTGGGAGATTGGTACCTTTACCAAAACCACACAGAGATAAGGATTTATGGTTTCCATCTTGCACCATATAAACTACCCAAATATCTCCCCATGAGGTTATTTGCTCTAGAGTACTAGAGGAAAATAATGAACTCTGATGAAATAAATTTTGTCTCAACCAAGAAAAGATCACAATTCAAAGTAAAAAACCAGTTGGGCCCCTTCATCTGCAATTCTAGAGAGGTAGGGAAGGAAGCAGACCAAATTTTGCAGCAAATGAAGTTCCAACAGAGTTTCATGTGGAGGTATGATCCTCAAGAATCCATGACCAGATTAACAAAAAAGGCCAAGTTGGGACCTTATATCCACCACCCCATACTAGAGATAGAAAGATATGCAAATCAATCTAAGTGGGTGGAAAACACTCTTGTCGACAAAGACTGTACAAGGGTAGATGTAAAAAATGCCTTATGTGACTTAGAAAGGTAGTTTGATGAGAGCTCATTTCCGCAGGTACCTAAACAACAAGAGCCAGCCATGAGCACCCCTCCTATCTTGCAGACTCCCCAAAATGAAGAAAGAAATCCTAAGAGGAACAGAGAGGGAGCTTCTATCTCAGGCATGGAAACATCTAATGTACAGTGTGAAACCAATCACAGCGAAAGGAAAAGGCTCAATCCTGTTTCTGAACAGGAGGATACAGAAGGATCAGCACATGTAACCAACACTGATTTGGATAGAATCACGGTCACAACCCCATCTAGGGAGACACAGGAACCATCGACATCACAAACTCAAATGTTGGAAAGGAAGCTAAGTGTAGAAGTGTCTTCATTCAGTAGACCTGCTGACAAATACCAAGACATAAAGGACAGATATAAAGAAATCAAAATGAGGAATGAGAAGCTCAAAGCTCAGACATATGCTCAATATCTAAAATCACTCCCACAAATCAAACAAGGCTGATGTCAGCTTTTGACATCAAGGAGGGAAAGCTTCAAATGTCCTTTATCAAACCTACAACATAGCAGCCCAAGACATCTTCAAACTTCAAGAGCATTGACTTTGAAGTATTGGCAAGGGATATTCATTCCATAGACCAAATAGAACTGCATAAATAGGTTGGAGAGATGATATACTCCACCCTTACCGATAAAGCCATAGTTTCCCATCAACTACAAAACTCATTGAATAATATCTCAACATAGTTTCAGTTGGAGAAGGCCTCCTCACACGCCAAGGATACCAAGATTAAGTCTTTGGAAGACTTAGTTATTGAGTTGGGACATGATCCCAAACATATTAAAGCTACAGACCAGCTCATAAAGAAGAAAAGCGATGATATTGTTGAACTTAAGAAACAATTAAAAATACCCCAACTACAACATCCTCAAACACTTGAAGTTTTTGAAGCCCAACACAAGCATGAGGAGTTGATGGACTTGGTCCTACAACTCAATGATCAACTAAGGGAAACCGAGAAAGAATTGGATAACTTGATCTAATTAAAACAAACTAACATTGCCACAACTTCTATAAATGTCATCCCTACAGTATCTACTACAATCCCTTCGACACTAGCAGCTTCACTAGCACCTACATCTCCACCTACCACATCATTGCTAGTTACAACAAAGTCTAAAACAGCAGGTGCATTAGGAGAAACAACAGCAGAGTTAGTTAGATCCATGGAGGAAGTGTCTATTCAGGCTACACAAATGAACAAACTAAAGGAAAGGGTGGCAAGTTTAGAAACTGGCTACAAACTTTCCCAAATTATGCAAAAGGAAGAGGCACAAAAGGCCAGTAGAATGAGTGAAAGAGGTAAAGCTATGGAGAAAGACAACATTGGAAAAACCCCTTGGGAAAGCCAAGGAACTGTTATGGGCCAATATCATTGACTCTATCAAGGATATTTGGCGATCTATTCAAGTTATTTTTTAGCAGACAAAATTAATAAAGATAGCTACAGAAGCTATCCAAAAAGTCAAGGAGGAATTGGGAGACATGCTTGAGGATGCCAATAGACTCGTCCACTTCCTCAACAGCAAAAACAAGTATGAGCTTCATGAGATAGATATAGAAGACAGGACTGAAACCATTTTGGAAATAAGGAAGGTCCTTTCCAAGAGAAACCTAATGCTAAACTTAGAAGAAAAGTGCTAGAACATGCAAGTAGCAATTGATAGATTCATGGCTAAATTCCAAATTTTGAGGGAGAAGGGACTGCCCAGTCCATTGGTCATTAATGACAAACTTATGACACATCATGACTATGATAGAAGACTCAGGCAGTTGGCTAAAGAACAAGATAGTGCTTCAGCAATAAAAGCACTGACAACAAGAAAAGTTTTGTATAATACATTTGAGAACTTGTTTTTTCTCCGGCATGAGATAAAACACTTGTTCATCACCAAGCCCAATTTTGCCAAGTATACGGAGGCTGATGAGATATATAGGAAAATTATGAATGTCAAGGTACCTGATGTTGAATGGTGGGAAAAGATGACTAATTTACTGTAAGAAATTTACAGTAAAAAAGTTACTGCATAGTGAAAGTAGAATAGCCAGGTAAACAGATGAAAACAGGTCAGCATGGTTAAAGAGTATCAGTGCCAAAGAGTATCAGGTGAAAGATAAAAGTTAAAGAAAATTCCAACGTAGAAGACAACAACAGCAAGCCAACATAAAGGGCTTAAATCCAACCATAAAAGCTAGCAGTACCATAATAAAAGGGACAACATGAAATAGTTCAATAACTGTCTCTATCTTCCTGCAAGAAGATATTTTGTATTTCCTAGATTAAATCTCAAGTTTGTTTTGAGATATTTTGTAATAATTTATGTATAAATACTTCATAATTCGAAGTATGTGGGGTGGATTCTTAGGCATTTATATAGAAATTTTTTATCAAAAGAATGTAAAGCTATTGTATCACTAACTGGACCAGCAAGTTGGATTAATGAATAAAGACAAGATATTTCACAGGATTCATGTGTAGAGCGAAGTGCAGACAAGTATTTTCTCTTGTGTTGTTATCTTTCTTAAAGTATTTATGTATCTGAATGCTATAATATGGAATGATATCTCAGAATTTTCTTCATTGCACTTTGTTTTAACTATTATGCATTTAAACATTTTCTACTAATTATCTAAGTTAAGGAATTCTTAGTTGCTCCTTAGTTTAGGTTGTCTCCCTGTAATATATAGCAAAGGATTCTTAATTGCCCTTTATTTTTTATTCTCCTCTGTTCCCTGTTTTGATCCCAGTCTGAGAATTCTTAATTGCTCTCTCACCGTGGTTGAGACCATTTCACCTATCTAGCCCAAAGACCTGCACTTTACTCCGCTAGCTTGCCCTTTGAACACTCCCTTTAGTGAGTTTTTCTAGTTTTGTTGCCCTTCTATTTACTCTATAGCCCAATGGTCCAAAGACATCATTCTATTCATTTGTTTTAAGGATTCCACCATCCAATCTTCAATACAAATCAAAAACCCCCTGAACCTTCAGAACTAGCCTGAAATCCCAACAAATAAAGCTAAATCATATATAGAGAGCCCTCTCTGAGCCATAGGTTGGCTAGAGCCTATGCTTAAAAGTTGGTTTGTGGTTACCTCAGTCCTTTCCTTCTTCTGAAAAATTCTAGGGAAAATTTCTGAGTGATAAAAGTGAGCATATGAAAACTTGCAATCACTGTCAAACCTTCACACAACCAAGAACTCTGATACGAAATTTGATCCAAAAATAAAATGAAGGTATTACTAAACAAATTGCAAGTTAGTTTATGTATTCTTAAGCAACGGATCAAAAGTGTGAAAGCACATAAACTTGATAAACATTTGCAGCAAAAGAAAAGAATGGAGACTGAAAATAGAAGCAAGAAAAAGAAGACAACTTGATAATGGAGTTCACCCCTCATGGGCTACATCTCTGGGTCCACTTCCAATGTGACCGCTTTATTAAGATGCTAAAGTGATCAACTATATCTATTTACAAGCTCCAATTCGTCAAAATAATGCTTCCAATGCATTCAAGAGGCCCAAAAACCCTTATTTAAGCTTTTGAAATGCTCAATTTGGCCTCCAAATGACCAAATTAGGCCAAAAATACTATCTACTACAAGTTAAAAGAATTTTGTTTTGCAAACGATTCAACAAAACTCACATAGTTGGATTGGTTGTGAGCGTTGTTTAAAAATTCGGAGGTTTGACGTTCAATCCATAGGGAGTGTGATTTTGAATGATATATCGACAACAATTGTGTGATATATTTGGCATACATTAATTTGGAGTTGTCTATAATGCGACATTTTGGAGATTCCGGTGACGGAATCCGGCGGAAGAAATTGAGGTTAAATTCTGATTTGTTGCAGTTAAAATGGTTTTTTAACTGCATATTTGGATTCAGCACCCTGAAAAACCTCAAGGATGCTTTGATTGTGCAGAAAATAGCTATCAAACTTGGGATTCGAATAAATTGCTGCCGGATTTTGACCGGAAAAACCCACCGGAAAGGCTTTCAAAAAGTCTCTTTATAGACAACTGCCATTAATTTTATATGGCCCGTGGCCTTATCCCCTCTCATTAGTTACAATGGATATGATATGCTGGCGAAGTGGATATAACCGTTGACAGATATGGCGGAGCCGCCAACAATGGCGGGCTCCCCCTATTTTTATGCCAAAACTTTGATATATACCCTTTAAATAAATGTTGCGCCAATATGTTCACCAAGGATCATGTGTGGTGTAATGGTGACGTGTTAGATTAGTTGAGTAATGGTTATGGGATCAAATCCCATCTAGTCGGTTGACTTTCTTAACAAAATTTTGGCCAATATTATAAGGCCATGTGTCACCCTTTGATACAACCATGTGTCGCCTTAAGATTGGTCCAAAATCAACCAACCATGCAATGACACTTATCAAAATTTGGAAGTGCCACATGTCAACTAGAACCGTGATCTTGGAACCCTAACTGCGGGAACCCTGAGAGTTTACCATTGACTGTCAGAACCTTGATCATTGACTTTCACTTTAACCTTTGACTTTTTGAACTATTTGAACCTAAACTTTGATCTTGCATAACTTTTGCATATGATGTCTGTTTTCGCTAGTTCAAGTTGTGTTCGAATCAGAGAGACTAACTCTACGCATTAAGCTTGGTGTCATCTGCATTTGAGAATTTTGAATTTTGAGCATATTTTGGATCCTACATATCACTGATTGAGAAACATATTCGACAAGATACCATGTCAACCCTTGTTAATTATGGGAAATGGTATAGTTTCATCAAGAATATGAAGAAAAATATAAAAGGGTCAAAGTGATATCTCTAGATGATAATTGGAGTCCAACCTAACACCTAGTTGGGTATTAGGTTGTGTCATAACTAGGCCACTATGAGGAAAAGGGTTTCCATTCATTTCAATTGTATCTTATTCCAGAGTAGAGAAATAAACTTGGAAATGGGAGTGAGAGAGCATAATGGAGGGGATTTAGTGTTTGTAGTAGCCAATTAGGTTATAGATTGTAGAAAAATGAAGCGAGAAATTCTCAATTTGATTTTTCCTTTGATTAAATTAAGAAAATTCGAATTTCCACATTAGCAAACAACTTAGATGAAGTTAACTTGTGTGACATGGCTTGTGTCACCCAGTTTACTCAGTAGAGTTTGAGGATTTAGAGTTTTGTAAAGCATGTGTGATTGCTAATTTGTAGCAATCAAATTCAAGTATCTCAAGTTGTTTCTAGTTAAACTAGTTCCAACTATTGGAGGAACTAGTGGAAGGTCAGTTGTGCGGTGGGACTTCAGTCAAACTCAATGATCATCTAGTTAACTAATCAATCAGCCCAAAAATAGCTAGTGCATGCAAAGAATTTGAGTTCCCAAAGTATGGTGGAGATTCCAAGGTAGTGTAACATCAGTTGTAGACTATGCTTGAGTGTACAGGTGTTGGATGCAATCAGATGAGAAACCTTGGGAATTGTGCAATCCATTTTGGAGAAATTCCTAAATAATAGGGGCCTAATTTCTCAAGGAATTGCACAAGGAAATAGGGGCTTAAGCAGAGGCATAAATTGACTAATTATGGGTTATAACTTCTTAGTGAGTTGAGAGATAGGTTATTCACTTGTAGTTTGTGCTCAATTGAACAAAGCAATTGTAATATATCTCTATTCATTAGATTAATGCAAGCAAGCATTGGGGTTTTTTAGAAGATTGTTTTCCCTAGGAAAACTATTGTGTGCATGTGTGTTATTTCTTATTGCATATCTAAAAAAAATTTTCTAAATTGTGAATTAGCTTCTACAAAGTAGTAGAGTAGGTTTTTATCTTATGATTTGATTAAAAAATCATGAGATGTTGCAAATCTACACCATAATTTCTACATGGTATTAGAGCAGGATTCACATTAGAGCTGGAATTTCGAAGTTGTTTCTTAGGAGGATCGAATTTGAAGTTCAGTGTAGCAAGATCTCTTCAAAGCCAAGAAGATGGCCTTCAATCGACTAAGGCTACAATATGTCTTGGAAGGCAAGTCTAATTTCATCGCATGGAGGCAGTATTGGATGACAATGGGATTGCTAGAATATATCAAGGCAGATGTTGTAAAACCACTGAAATCTGATGCCCAAAACCTTGCTCAGTGGAAGAAATATGTAGCCAAGGTGAGGAGAATAACCTCAGAGGGAGTACGAGATCACATTGTCTCAAATCTCCACTAAAAATAATCTTCGTTCACAATGTGGAAAGAACTGATAGAATTGTTCAAGAATAGTAGTGACCACAGGAAACTGACACTCAATGATAAACTTCAAAGTACAAAGATACAGAAGAATGACACTATTTTTCATAATCTGAGAAGGTTCACACAATTTCATGATGAACTTGGTAAGGTTGGTGTTAATGTTCTAGAAGATGACTTGGTATGCCTAGCCCTTATAGGCCTTCCCGAAAGTTAGCATAGTTACAAAGATTCAGTGAACGAGAAGGAGAAACTATGGAATTTGGAATGCTTATGGTCCAATCTGGTACAGGAGGAGATAAGACAAAATACCAGATATGGGATTTCATCCAAGGGTGAGGATGAAGAAAAATTTGTATCAGTTGGAAAGGGAAATAAGGGAAAAGGGAAGAAATCTCAATACAAACCAGACTCCAACCAAGGGGGAAAGAGGAAATATTTTTCCAAATTTAACTTTTTTCATTGTCATGAATTTGGGCATTATGCCACAAAGTGTCCACACAAAAAGGAAAGGAAAAAGGCTTCAAGAGGAGCAGTAGGTGAAGATTTGTATTCATAGTTTGAGCTTGACTCTACCCTTATCACGTGCATGACCAACACAGTGATGGGGAGCATGTGGTACTTGGACTCAAATGCCTCGTTCCACATGATAGAGTATAGAGAGTTTTTCAATGACCTGAAGGAGAAATACTTGTAGATGCACATTGAGTTGGGGGACAATGGAAGGTAAAATGTGACCAGTGTTGGTACAGTCACCTTTTAGAGGGAGTCGGGCTCCCCTTTCAAGCTCAAGGGTGTCATGTTCATTTCGGGCCTAATGAAAAATCTCATCTTTGTTGTAGTTTTGGAAGATTGTGGTTATGATGTGATCTTCAGCAAAGGGAAGGCATTCCTGAGACACATAGCCATGGGACAGGTGAAGAAGATCGAGGTTCATGTAAAGAACTTGCATAAGCTATATGTGGAATATTGTGCTACATTAAGCACTAAGGCAGAGAAAGTACATGGCCACGATGTCGGTGAATTTAGGCATAAAAGACTTGACCATTTGCATCATGGCGCCTTGAAGATATGCAGCAAATAACCACTTTCCTCCTA
The DNA here is from genome assembly GCA_000404065.3 of Pinus taeda. Classification (NCBI taxonomy): domain Eukaryota; kingdom Viridiplantae; phylum Streptophyta; class Pinopsida; order Pinales; family Pinaceae; genus Pinus; species Pinus taeda. The sequence continues at coordinate 92,223 of APFE030928602.1, read as the reverse complement.
TTGATGTGAAAACACAACACCCCCCCCATTTTTAACTTATTTCAAATAATGGGGACCCTCTCCGCAAATTTTGGCTAAATCACATTTTTAATATTTTCTTTTGGTTAAGTATCCTACAATTTTGCCAATTTTTCATTTTCTTCAGATTTTCATTTTGATTGATTTATTGTGTTCGATTTTTCACAAGCTGTCCAATGGTTCTCATTCCATCTCATTTGGTTACATGGTTTGCAAATGGTGCTCACCCGAATTTCAATAATTTTCACTGCCATGGCTAAAAAATGTAAAAAATGTATATTGTTTTTACTTTTGTAAATTATTTGTAAATATTGATTTTTAATTAATTTTTACTAATTAATTCATTTTTAACTAGCACTCCTACAAAATTGTTGCAACAAAATTATAGAAAAATAAAAATTATGTTTTTCGGGATCTCAAAAGTTTATTCCAATTCCTAATTTTAAAAGAAATTACAAGATCTGAAATCTCAAAATTGCAAAGTGATTGTATTCATTTTGTTAGATTTTTAAATTAAAAAGTGGTTGTAGTTTATAAGAGTTTCCCCACTCTACCTCCTCCTTCACACTATACTTCTCCCTCATTCCATCGAGACCTCGGGATTTTATTTTATCGTAGCTTCATTTCGAAAAGCCTTCGATATGGATTTCTCTCTCCTCCGATGTCTCGCATAACTTCGATGGGAATATTATAAACTTTGATTGTTATATAAAATAAACAAAGGTTCATTTCAGAGCTACATAAACATTAGGTCAAAATATTAATGATGGTTTCATAGGACCTCGACATCTATCAATATCAGAACTTTTTATTTTTGACTTCTGATATCATTTAAACCCTTCACCTTCGATGCTCTGATACTTAATCTCTCTGATACACGATGCCAACTCCCTTATTCAATTAATTTTTCTATTAAGCGTTGTTTATAATAGGACCTCAACACTTTGTTTCATTAGGTCCTTTATAACTTCCGATATTTTCAAAACCTCGATACCCATCGTTATCTATCAGACCTCATAGTTTTTGTTTTATCATAACTTTCATTTCTAAAATCTTACGAGATTATGAGTTCCTATATTATGAACTCCGATAAGCATAATAGGTTAATACGTGAGGTTTTGAAATGTTTAATAAGTAAGACCTCCACTTCATAATATGTAACAAAGCCCTTATGACTCCCACTTAGTCTCACCATGGTTCTTCCCTATGAGACCAAAGCAACTCATGACCCATTCGTTGGGACCTACAACCACTCATTACTTGCCACGTGTCCCACTATGTTTTAATATTAATTTTTTTTTAATTAATTAGTTTAGTTTTATAATTTGTAATTATAATTAATAATTTAACTTTATAAATTTAAATTTTCATTAATCTGTTATATAATTAATTTGTAAGTTAATTTTATTTATTTGCATATAATTTATTGTGCATTTAGTTAGTTTAATTTAAATAATTGTAATTAATAAAATATTATATAATTGTAATTAAATTTAATTTAATTGTACAACTAATTAGAATTTTAATTAGAAATGTCCAATTTTGGCCTAGGCAGAAATTTTTCCAGAAATTTGACAGTTTTGACACTTAAACTTTGGAAGCTCATACATTGAGTTTTACCTAGCTAAATGAAGCCCAAGATGACTCGTTAGATAGATAAAATCATAAAGAATATATTTGAAATGGTTGTATGACCATATTCGATCATTAATTGAGTTTAAAATTTAGAAGAAAATTAAGCACTGAATTTGTAACCAAAACTAATTTTCTGAGTTTAGTTTTTGCATTTTCATTTGCCCAAAGCCTCTGTTGATTGTAGATCCATTTGATTATGTTCTATTTGACCAACAATATATTCAAAAGGATCAATGGGAAGCTCTGATTTCTTTTTATTTATTTATTTAATTAAAATTTGATTGGAGATTATTGGTTTTCCCAAATTTGGCATTTCTGATTTTGATTTTCAATTTAATTTACTTTTGATTGGTTGTTAGCAAGAGAGCAGTTGGGAAGGTGAGGAAGATAAGATATGGAGCAATGGAAAAGGACCAGCAAGAGAAGAAAAATAATTTTGACCAATGAAAATTGTTGGAGCAGATTTGTTCTTCAACAACTCTCCTATTCGGAATTGATTTTTGTAATTATAAATATGATTTTGTGAAAGGATAATGCTACTTAATCAGATTTTATTACCAGTAGTATTAAGTGAACTATTTCTTAATGTTATTGGATAATCATTCACTATTAATAGATCTCTTAATAGAAAATGTTTTGGTAATTATAATATCAGCTATTAGAACTATTTCATTAGCCAGGTATTCACCTAAAACCAAGCATGTTAAAATCCAAATCATATAATTACTTTGCTTTCAATGGTTAGATCTGCATCTTTGTAATCGAGATAAGCTTAGGATTCCTTTATTTTTTCTTGCATTCGAAGGTTAGCTTGCATTTAGATTAATCATTACATTTCTAGAAGTCCCCTCATACAGGGGAAGAACTTAGTTGCGGTTTGCTTAAGCCCTAGATCAACTTAAGGATCACTTTCTTGCTTGAGCTCAACAAGAGAGATGAACTTATGTCTCTTCTCTATTGGTAAGTAAAAGACATACTTTAAGCTAGTAGAGATAAAAAGAAGGTATTTGGGCCTAGTTTAATCAGTTGGAACCACCATTCCAAATGGAAAAGGAGCTACTTTAAGTTCCCGACCAGGTGGTCTTCCTTATAATGTTGAATGTTCATTTTGGGCCATCAACATTTTTGGCGCTACAAGGAGAGCCATTGTAATATTGTATCTCTGATGATTTTGTGCTTTAAAAAATTATCTTATTACTATGGCCCCATGTAAATGACCTCCTTGTAGTTGCTTTATTGGACCTCATCCAACAACCACTTTGATAAAGGAAGTCCAGACCTTGTCCCAGGTAAAATATAATGGTAAGACATCTACTTTTAGTCATCTCCTTCAATTTATTTTAAGTTGCAATAATTTCAATATTGATGAACATATTATTTGTAGGATATTCACTCTGTACTTTGATAGGAAAATTCAAAGATTGGTTCTTATCACTTCCAATTGCCCCTGTACATAGTTGGGACACGTTTTCAAATATTTTCCTTCACGAATTTCAGGAATATGACTATGAAAATGTGTGTGATCAGTTAGAAGAATTGTGCAAGATGGAATGTGAGACTTTGAATATGTTTTATACTAGATTTAAATTATTTTTAATGCAATTTCGGTCCAAATATTTTCCTCCCCAATTCCAATTAATTGGATGGTTCAGACATTTAGTGTCTTTGTCCTATGATACATATGAAGAACCGGAAAGTATATCCATTGTTGAAAGTGATTCAATTGTTCAAGATGACAACTTCGATTCTTCACAGATTGAAATTACAAATGTTAATCATTATGCCACAACTGCTCCAAATTTACATAATGTTGATCAAGTAGAAATTCAACAAGATGCACAATCTATTAGCAACAATCAACCATAATTAAATCAGCAGAAATTAAATCAACCAAACAATATCGGCAATGCACAGTCTACTACTGAAATTAATTCACAAAGTGTTGATAATAAATTGGGGCAACTCAGCAACAATTTGCAGATCAATCAAATGCATGAAGAATCTGAATTGTCTATTTTGGAAAATCAACAATCATCTATGCATAGAGAAGCCTTCAAGTATATATCTTCAACTTCCTATTTTTCTCTCTACCCTGATATCTTTAGTAATAATAATATAATTCGTAATCAATCAGTAGTCCCTTTGAATACAACTTTAATTTTAGAAAACATAGGAATTGCTATTAATGATGAATTATTAATTTTTGATATTGTTAGGAAAAATTTAATCAATAATTCAATCAATAATCCTGAAGACTCTCTTAATTTGGTATTTAATTACTTGCGTGGTTCTAATTTATTTAGTTAAGAGGAAAATAACAGTAAAAAAATTATTTGTGATGATGAATCGAAAACTGAAAATTATGAGCCTCGTTTCCTGCTTTCTTCAAAAACGGTTTTGACTGTATCCCATATTCCCAATTCCTTAGATTAATCTATTTTTGAAGATAAAAAGAACTTAAATCATGAAATTATTCTGGGCCATTCTAATTTTCAAACATGAAATCATCATAGTAATTTTGGCAATCATGAACCTATCCCAATTTTTGATTCCTACGATGATGGAATTCCCTTTTTGGATCATAAGCTTGAAATCTTCCCATTCCTGCAAAAGAAGGCAAACAGTGATTTTAACTTTATAATTTCTATTGATATTGTGGGAAAAAAATCTTTGCAAATGAGTCTGAGCCATGTTGTACCATTACTTGTAATATTAATGTAAATTTTAATTTGTTTCATTTTCAGTTCCCTCAGTTTGAATTTGTTTTTCTTTTAGATTTCATTTTTGAATTATTGAGCAACATTGTGTTGGCACTTTGAACATTCAAGCATTCAACACTCATAAGGTACATTAATAAATGCATGTGGTAATCAATGGGAAAATTTTAACTATTGTCAACAACAAATTCTTATTTCTTATTTTTATTTGTTTCTCATTTTATATTGACACATGCCTTTCTTTAAATTGATTTTTTCACGAACTCTAGCACATGCAAGTGTAACATTAAAATCTAGTCAGCAATCTAATTTTTCTAGAGGTCTCCCAATATTTCCATTTAATTCCCATCTACATCTTGTTGATTCATTTAGCAGAAATATGGAAATTCCATTTTCGAAGATTTATTTCATGCACTCTTTTTTGTACATAATATTGCTAGTTTACAACAGTGTACAACATTTGAAGGCATATCATTTAATGTTGGCATGTTGTTTTCTCTTCCTTTGAACTTCTTTCAAGTATCAATGGAAATACATGTTGCTTTTTATGACCATGTAAGCATTTGGTTGGAATAATTTAAAGGTAAGAATTTTGTAAATAAGTTTATTTTGCTGAATTTGTTAGTTGTACATAGTAGGCTGGATTTTTCTTTTAATAATTTAGTTGCACTCTTATCCCTGTTGATTGACCTATACATACATGCAGGAGTTAAAATGAGAGAATGGTTACATTGGAAGTATGACTATACTTAATCATGTTCCTTTCATTCAATTAGGATTAGGGCTAGATTAGTTTAGATTTAGTTTCCTTTCCTATTTGAAGTTATTTTATTATTGCATATTTTCAATAACCAAGAATGAGCCCAAGTTTTTTCCCTTGGCAAGTTCCAAAGAATTGCTATGGCTTGACAAATTTTGAAAATACCAAATTTTCAACTCACAAGTATTTCTAGAGGTTCATTTTCACCACTCTTATCCCTCAATGTAAATATGAAGCAAATGCAAATTGAAATCTCATTACTTAGCATTTTAATTTCGATTGAATACGTAAATGATTTTGAACATATGAAAATTTTGAGAAATGCACGGGAGAACTTGAAGATTCATGAGGTAAGCTTGCAGTCAATATTCTTCCAGGTATGCATTGACATGTTCATCTTCATTTGTTGTTAATTTAACTCTTCATTAGTTTATTTATTGTTTTTGTTTTTCTCCTTTTGTAGGTCTTCATTAACTTGACTTGTAGACTTGATGTTTTAGCTTTAGAATGAAGCAAGCAACCAAGTTTTTCTGAGTCATAGAAATGTTCAAGGAAGTATTTTTATTTTTGTCATAAATACCTCTACTTTGTGCTATGAGTTAATGCTTCTCTACATATTTTTCTTTTCTTTGAAAATTTAGCTGATATGAGTCAATAATCATAATTTTGTATCTCTTTGTTACAGCTGAAATGAAATTCTTGACTCTTTTTTATTCAATTTTGCCATAAGTAAAGGAAAATCACACAAAACCTTGCACTGAATTGTAAAAGTGCTCCTATCCATCTTGGCTTGTTCAAATCTTGCATTTGCCAGGTTAAGTTGAACCTCTGCATTGCAATCATCCATTTTAGTCACATTTTCTTCTTCCAAGATGATTCAGAGCCTCTATTGGGTAAATATTGGAATCTCGATCATCTGTTATTCATTCTTCGAAGATTTCCATTTCTCTCTAAACCTTTTAATTTATCGGATTAGTGAGAGATCAAATTATTTAATCTAGATGATCTATCGTCAATTCATACATTACTATATAGTCTGACTTATTATTATATTCACATGGAGTCCTCTTTGCTTATCTTTGTATCTTTACGTTGACTTCCATGTTACTCTAATATTTGAAAGCTTAGATACATTTTTAATTAAAATTTATTCAAAATTCCAAGCATTCATTTCTCCAGACGACTTTGTAAATTTAAGGATATACATTCTTCATGTGTGCACTTGGACCTCTTTTTACTCTTCATTGCAATCTTCCTAGCTAATAAGAAATGCATCACCTATGGCTTGCCTACATTTTCATCTTTATCTTACTATGAAATTCTCATCCCATCATCCTGATCATCTTTTAGTATGCATCTTTTCAAATACACTTTTGAGTAGCCACTATGATAATACAACCAATTGGTAAGGAAATTCAAAATAGGTAAAGGTAATGGATCATGGTTAATTCATGTTTGAATTCTCTTATATTTGAGTTTTAATATATCATTCTATATTTAGCACACAAAATTCCAAGACCTCTCCATATACACACATGCATTACATTGTTTGGGACTTGGTCTTGATTCTTAACAATTTATGAAAATCGTGGAGTTGACATAAAATCTGAAATATAAAGAGAACCATTCCTGCTGCAATTCATAGAAAAGTTCATCTTCATTTTCATTTTTGTCTTCTTCTTCTAATGCCTTGAATATGATACATCATTCTTTTAGTTTTATTGCTTGCTTTAATTTAGACTTAATAAGTTATGATTTTGGGCCAATGAAATTTGCATAACTTCTTCATGTCTTTACTTCCAATAAAAAATAAGAGGTTATCTTTTATTGGAGAAGATGGCATCTCTTAGGTAATATCAAATGAAATTCTTCAATGGTAAGTTTCGTATGCCCACTTTCATTTTTTCCATTTCTTTACATTTTTGTTTCAATTTAGTTTTCTAATTTCATTGATATATATCTTTGTTTTGCAAGTCTACATGAATTATTTTTTTCACCCATACCAACTCAGATTTGGAGCTGATTCTCCTTTTTGTTTATTTGAGTTTTAGAAAAAAAAATCATGATATCCAACAAATCAGCTAAACTGGGGTGTCCTTGAACCTTTAGTCTATTTCATAAGCATTTATTTTATGATGAAAATTGTTAAGATGTTCTTATGCAAGATTTGCTTTGAAACCAGAAGATCTACAAAATATAAAGACTTCTAATTTGGGCTTTATTTTAACTCAGACTTTTATTCACCTTTTTAATTTTAAAGCCTAATTGCTTATAACTCTACAAGATTAAAATTTACTAAACTCTCAACATTAAGCGAACACATACATGCTTATGTTCTTTTACTCTTTTGTTGAGACATTTGTATAAATAATCTTATTGGGTTTGTCTTTAATTTGGGATTTTCTTTCAACTTTTCCTTTCTTATTTTGACATGTTTGGAGTTGTTACTTTCTTCTTTCATTTCAATTTCGATTTCTTTTTCACTTTTGTCTTTGCTCATAATTTTATTTTGGTGACTCCACCAAGATTTGTGTCAAAGGCCAATTCTTCTTACACAACATTGGTTGGAATACATGGAAAATTTTTACTTTGTCTATTTCAACGAGTTTCATTTACCATTAAAGGTATATATTTATGGAATCCTAAGTCTCTCTTGCTTTAAATATTTTCCATGGAGGAACATGCATCCTTTCTAAGTGATATAGTTCACCTTTTCAAGGAAAGAGTTGACCTGAGTTTAACTCAATGGATCCCTCCCATCCATCCACTTCATATAAAATACTTTGAATGATAGTCGTGGGTTTTAGTGATTGTCAGTCATGTCAGTCACCGATCATCAAATGTGCTCTTACATAGTTATTTTTAGGATTTCATGTCAAATTTTTATAGTTTTAAAGAGTTTTTCAATAAAAAAATTTGGTCACCAGTTATGAAGGTCGGTCTCTACGATTCCTTTCAGTCTCATGGTCAAATAACACTATCTTGGTCAAGCCAAATCATTGCTAGAAGAGTCCCATATTCACTATGTTCATAATTCACCTAATAAACTTATGTTAGGTCATCACTAGGTCAATAGGTTAAATTTCTGAAAGATTTGTCTTTTTACCATTAAAATTAATTTTATGAGGAATAGTAGAGATCAACTTGGTAATCAAGTTTTCTTAAATCATGATTTTTATTTTATTTTCTTGAATGAAATACCATCATAAATATCATGAAGTTGCAAAGTGTCAAGTCCAAGTTATAATAGTCATGGTGGGTCCACTACCATTTGCAAAGGAAAAATCAATTTTCTCAACTTATAAAAGGCCATCACTCACTCTCATTCACTCTCCATTTGCCCATTTCACTTTCCAACACTCAACTTAATCTAATCTAGGTGAGATTGTTAGATAAGGAGAGTTTTATGCATCCATAAGTCGAGTTCTCCATTGGTGTTGTGCAAATAACTTTGTTCTGCTACTCATATACCAGGCAGCTGCTCCATCATCTCTTCAAGGTTGTGAGCTCCCTGCACTGGTTTCCTTCATCATTTTCACATTATTTTTCTGCTAATACATGCTGGTGGTTTACCATAAGGCTCATTCCTCTCTCAATTCTCTCAATTGTGCTTATTATGCTTCATGTCCATCTCCTAGGGTTTTTTAATACAGTCTTCAATGTTTTCATCATTTTCATGACAAGTTGCCGCTAAAACTTGTATACAATTGTTTGTACACCATCATCTATCCTAAACACACCCTCCTAAACACCCTCCATCAAACCCACTCTCAAATCTCATCAATTTTACCTAAACCCTAGACAAATTACACGTTCTACACCACAGGACTATGTTTTTCTTGTTTGGAAACCTTCCATTCACCCAAATCCTAAATTTCCACTTTCCCTAGATTCCTAACCTCCCTCACCTTCCCCCTAAATTTTCCTAGAATATTTACATTTCCCTAAACTCCCTCACAGCTATTAAAATCCCTTGTTTTTCCTACAGTCAAAACCCTAGTTTCTATCATAAGACCTAAGTGTTGACATGGAATCTGAAACCTTTGAAAAGAGGAAGAATAGGGGAGGACATGTCATTAGATATGAACCTACCTCAACCCATGAGGTCTTATCATCTCCCTTCATTATAAAATCATTTGAAGATGTAGGTTGTCTTACATTTTTCCAGAGAATTGAGGAATTGAAGTTTCCTGATAAATTGACTAGTGCTTTTGCCACCAAACTAAGAAAGGATAAAGTGACCATAGCAGGAGTTAAATTCACTATTTCAATGCAACTTATCTCCACAACTACAAGGATTCCAAACACTGGATAAATTTGGTTCAAGAGAGAAGACCTTGACCTTCAAAATTGCAAGATGTACCTAAAGGCACCATACAAAGCAGCACCAACATATATTTTTCCATTCACACATTTATTAGAGATATATACCCCTCTCATGAAAGTGATCATGAAGTACTTCACATGTGAGGGCAGGTATTCAAGGTTCTATAAGTACCACATGAAGCTTTTGATGCATTTCACCGGTGTTCAACAAATCAATTTGTCTCATTATATGTACAAAATTCTAATTAAAATGACAGAAAATGTACAAAATCTAGGAGATAATCACCATAATAGTTTGTTTCATCATGGATTAGTGAAAGTGCTTGTTTTTCATCAGTTAGCACTAACAAATCTGTCTTGGGATCACTTTTTAAATTCAATTTTTCCTCCATCTTCTTCAGCTATGTCTAGTGATGAAACAACACCTTCAAGCTCACTTGTGCATCAAGAGGTTGCTTCTTCAAGTAGACCAACCAAGAGGAAAGAGAGAGTAGAAGTGTCTCAGACATACTCTAGAGGTGATAGGCTTGCGTTTTCTCAAAGGATTGTTGAAAGGGCCAAGCCTACAGTAGGTGAACAAAGAGCTTCCTCACAACATGAGGAATTCTCTCATCCAAGTACAAATGTGTCAGATATGGAGAAAGGATATGAGGGAAGAATTGAAGATCAGATCATAAGGAATAAAGAGGCTGATATCAAGAGGTTGGAAGGAAAGTTGATAAAGGCGAATGCTTTAATAGCATGCTTGCAACAAGAGAACATGCAATTCAAAGTGAACCAAATGATCCAAGATAAACAAGGAGCTTTCTCAAAGAAGGAAGATGTAAAGGGCAAAGCAGTGGCTAAATTGAAAGTGTCAATAGGTAAGGGAAGTAAAGTACATCAGGGAGACCAAGAACAAGAGTATCCAAGGGAGGTTTCTCCACCAAAAGAACAGATTACTGTAGATGACCTAATCACTAGAGAAAATCAATGAAGATAGGATATATTGGATTGGTAAGGTCAATGGACACTTGGAGAAGCTCCTCAAGAAGGAAAATAAGGACAATAACTTGCAAATGCATATGCCTATGAATTACTACACAAGAAACAAAGTATCCCAATTCAAAATCAAGCATTTGAAGAAGAATCTCAAGGAAACCCTAGAAATCCAAAAGGAAAATTAAAATCTTGATATACTTGCTGAGGCCTCCCTCATGGCATATCATATCATATTATAGCTTCACTCAACAATTTTGAGAAGATTTGGAGAAATTTTTGTCATCTTCAAAATATTGATGTTTTTTGTCTATTTTAAAAATACAGTGGCGGCTATAAGCACAGCGCCTTGGCACTATGCTTTCACTACAGGCCTCCAAATGACAAAAAAGTTGTATGCTTGGATAGCTAGTCACCTACACTTATCAAATAACTACTTTTGCAAGATTTTTGAAAGATAAATTGGGAGAAAAATCCAAAAAACAGGTCAAAAAGTCACTTTCTACCACTATTCTAAGGCAGGCACTGTTCTTATAGAAACACCTTGGGAGAATAAATTTTTGAAGTCATTCCCATAGTTCATTTTCAAAAATTCAAGTTGTTCTGGAAACTAGACAGGAAATTCTAATTGACCGTTCTCTCAAATTTCAAATTTGACTTCGGAGAGGCTTCCAAAATCCTCTTGCAAGATGACGTTGCACTTATGACTGAGTGTGTTGCGCTTATGGCTAAATGCGCTACGCTTATACCTATAGTAGTCTTTCTCAGCTTATTTTCGCTAGATCTTGGTTTTACTATGTAATTTTGATATTGTAAAGTATTGATGATGTAATTATGGAATAAATTAGCATGATAGGTTGTTTTTGTGCTTAATTAGGCCTCATAAATGAAGCAAAACTCAAATCAAAGTCTAAGAGAAGAGTTTGTTTTTTTACCTTCTCACTCCCTCTTATTGATTGAGAGATTCTTGGGAACTGTTCCACCACTTAGGGATTCGACCCATGAAGGTGGGGAAGTGGTTTATTCTAGTCTATATGTATCATTTCTCATTGAGAGGGGTTGGAATTCAGAGGAGAGGACTTGTATCTTATGCTTTCATACATTTAATCAAGGAGCAATTGCAGTTATTTTTCAGGAATACTTGTTCAGTGAATTTGTGGTGTTGTTCTCTTCCATATCAGTTTTTTATGAATGAATTCATCTCTCTTAACATGCTTTTCTTTCTTCATGTGATTTTCCTTACAGTCATATAGGCAGAATTCTTTAGATTCAAAGATTTGTTTATGTGGAAAATCTTGTTTATGTATCTCTTGTTCTAGATTAATGAATTCGTGCTAATACATGCCCATTATGATTTCTTAAGCTTTCAAACCCTACACTAAATTGACTGAAATCTTAAATCCATCACAAGACATTGTTATCTTGCTCCTCTTTATGCCTACTACTACAAACTTTGATACCTTGACCTAATTGCTTGCTCTCATCCCTGGTCCAGCAACATAAAAACCCTAAATTTTCAAACACTGAAACAAAACTTATACATATAGCCTAAAATCCATTTCTTTTTTAGTCATTGATTGAGAAATCTTTAGAGAGATCCCTCTCTGGTTCAACATGACTATTTTTTGAACTACAAGTGGTTTGAGGTTACCTCTTTCGATCTCCTCCTCATCCTGGGACATTGTAGAGGATAACATTTTTGCGCCGTTAGTGGGGAAATGATTGATAAATCCTTCCTAGGATTTGTTCTATTAGTGCTTTCAAGAAGACTGGTTCTGTAGGTGACAGCTTCCAATATCTAAAGATAGGCTGATTTTACAAATTTTATCAAGTTTAAGGTGTGAAAATCTTGGCTCCTAAAAGACATACTAGGTCAAATCCTGACCCAAATCCACCTTCTTTTGTTGATGACCCATAAAAACTACTCAGAAAACTCAAGTCACCTATCTCTAAAAGTGCAGCTCGAAAAATAAAAAGGACTACTTCTTTGCCTAAAAATTTATTCACTTTTGAGCACCTTCCTTTTGATGTTCAGTTAGAAATATCTCTTTCCAGGTCAAAATTTGAGTCTTTCCTTTGTGAAGTATTAGTTGAACCTTTTCAATTCGATTCTCATCTCCTTTCTTCTGAATCCCTCTTTTCTAAATCTGATCATCAACTGTGGTTGAATTTTGATAAACTCCAAAGTCTAACTGACCAACTTCAAATTAACACCGAAAAAGCTTACATCCAATATCAGCTTGAATACCTAACTATTGTTTCATCCTCTACTACATCTCCAAATGCATCAACTACCTCATCTCTTTTTCCACCACCTCCATCAGTGTCATCATATTTACCTACACAACCCATTGTATTACCTCTACTACATCCTCTAGCAGTCATGGCTTGGTTTGCTCCTCTGATCTTACCTGCTCAACTTGCTGCTCTACCTCAAAACTATGGCCAAAGACTCCCTCTGTTTGATGGAAGTTCAGAAATTACAACCTAGCAGCATGTCGACAAATTGATATATTTTATTGATCTTGAAGAGATTGATGAAGAAGATGCTAAGATGAGAATCATATCTCAAAGTTTTTCCAGAGATGTGAACAAATGGTTTCGCAGTTTGGCTACTAATTTTGTCAATAGCTCTTAGACGTTGATAGAGTTGTTTTCACGGTCTTGGGGGCAAAAGTTGAAAGGAACCTCACAACTTGATTTTTCATATGCTACTATTCCAGTATTTGGGTAGCTTAGAAAACTCTATCAGGAGAAGATGAAATTCATGATTAGTAGCAAAGAAAAACCAATAAATTACCTCATCCATGTTGTGCACACTGATCTCGACTCTTTCATTTTGTATAGCGATCTAAATTCAGTAGATCATGATAGTCATATTGTAGAAATTTTAGAAGTTCAGAATGTCATAAGTAGTGTGCAGAAATTTTTTATTGTTGAAGGAAAAGAAAAGAAAGAAGAGGGTTTGCAGCCAGTAAATTCTCTTGACAAGATTGTTGAGTTAGTGTAGAAAACATAGATCATTGAGACATCAAGTCATCCTCTGAATAATCAAACAGTACAGCCTTCAGAAGTTCTTTTACCGGATGAATAAAATGGTCTTTGGACCATGGAGTTTGATGGTGCATTGGGAAAAGAAGGAGCTGGGATTGATGTGTGGATTCATGGTCCATTACATCATTCATGTAAAATTCCATGCAATGTAAGAATGAGTTCATATAAGTTGGCCTTTGACTACTCAAACAATGAGGCGGAATATGAAGCATTGATTGTTGGCCTCAAAATTCTGAAAAATTTGGGAGCAAAGAAAATTTCTATTTATGGCGACTCCAAGCTGGTAATAAAACAACTGAAAGGGGAATACCAGGCCAAGCATCCAAGAATGAGAGCTTATCACAATTTTGTCCTTGACATCCTCAAAAAAATTTCAGAATATACTTTGTCTCTAATTCCTAGAACTCAGAATGTTATAGTTGATTCTCTTGCTAATGCAGCGAGTATGGTGAAGATTCCCATTCACTCCAATCAGAAGTATTCAGTTCATGTTAAACATCGGGCAGTTGTTCCTGATAATATGAGATATTGGAAGGTGATTTGGGATGAAAAACAAATCAATAATTTTCTGTAGATGGAAGATGAATTCTGAAATTCCCACATTTGATGATGCATCTAATATGAATGATCCAGAAATTGAAGCAACTGAGATTGAAATACTACATCTGAAGGACAATAACATCCAATAGGTATTATACCTTTGGAAGAGTTGTTTGATCGATATGATGTTGCCAAAAATCCCACCATGGTTCTCACAGAGAAAAGTGTCGAAGATGTGAACATCAGTACAACATACAAGCCTAAGATGGTAAAATTGTTAAATGCTCTACCTCCTGAGATGAAAAGTAAGTACATTGCTTTGATGGCATAATTTTCTGATGACTATTCAAACTTAAAGGTGTATGACAAGAACATCATTCAGCACATTATACCGGTTAAGCCTGATCAAAATCCATTTCGCCAGAAACTAAGGAGGATAAATCCTAAGCTACTGCCATTAATTGAAAAAGAGGTAAATAGGCTTTATAAATATGGTATTATAGTTCCTATTAGATTTTTTAAATGGATGTCCAATTTAGTGCCTAAGAGAAAGAAGACCGAGGAGATTTGTCTTTGCATTGATTTCAGAAATTTAAACAAAGCATCCTTGAAGGACAATTATCCCCTGCCAAAGATGGATCATATTCTTCCGAGGGTAGTTGGGTCTTCTAGGATGTCATTACTTGATGGATATTTCGGGTACAATCAGATTTTGGTGCATAAGGATGATCAGCTGAAAACAACCTTCACAACACCGTGGGGTACATTCATGTATGTTAAGATGCCATTTGGATTAAAGAATGAAAGGGTGAATTTTCAGCGAGCTATGGATATAGCTTTCGTTAATGAAAAGGATGTATTTCTAGTAATTTATTTAGATGATCTCACAGTTTTTTCCAAATCTGATGAAGATCATTTAAATCATTTGAGAATTGTCTTTCAGAAATGCAGAAAATTTGGTATATCACTTAATCCAAAAAAGAGTTTGTTTTCTATGGAAGAAGGTAAGTTGTTGGGGCATATTATCTCCAAGGATGGCATTCACATTGACCTTTCAATATTTGAAGCCATTCAGCAATTAGATTTCCCAAGGAACAAAAAAGAAACTCAATCTTTTAATGGGAAAATAAATTTTTTGAGGAGATTCATCCCCAACCTTGCCAAACATTTGAGAGAAATGACAGACATGATGAGAAAGGAAAGCGAGGTAAAATGGTCTCTTGGATGCCAAGAAGTATTTTAATGCAGTTAAATTTGCATTATCTATTGATCCTACTTTGATTAGTTCAAATTATACTTTAGATTTCATCATATTTTCCTTTGCCTTTGAGCATACCTTAGCAGTTGTCTTAATGCAAAAATAAAGATAAGAAAAATGAACAACCTATATCATTTTTCAGCCGAACAATAAAGGATGCAGCGCTAAAATACAACATAATTGAGAAGCATGGTTTAGCATTGGTGAAAGCTCTCAAATATTTTCGAGTTTATATTCTGCATTCTCACACCATTGCTTATGTTCCGACAACAGCTATAAAATAATTTGTTGTGTAGAAAGTTCCTGAAGGTAGGTGGGGAAAATATATTGCAACTATGCTAGAATATGATTTGGAGATAAATCCCACAAATCTCATTAAGGAACAAGATTTGGCTAAGCTCATGGTTGAATCTAATTTTCATGCATTAGATATCAATCTAATTGTTTCCCTTTCTAAGGATGAATAAGAAGACTCACATTCACAAGTGTCCAACATGTTCGCTACATCTCCATGGTACTCCGATATTGTTTATGTATTGTAGCATTTAAATCCTCCACCAGAAGTGCCCAAAGGTAAAAGTATATCCTTAAAGTTGAAGGCTTCAAAATATTGCATTCTTGATGGTGTTTTGTTTTGGAAGGATTCGGGTGGTGTGTTGCTAAACTATTTGGTTGAAAATGAAGCAAAGGATGTAATACGAGATTTCCATAAACGAGATTGTGGCGGGCACCTTTTCTGGAAAACCATATCAAACAAAATTTTGAGAGCCGATTTTTATTGGCCCACTCTTTTTTCTAATGTATATAAAATAGCGATGAGATGTCATGAATGCCATATTTCTCAGGGAAAAAGAAATTTTTTACCATTACCCTTGCAACCCATTTCAGTCACAGCTCCTTTCTAGCAATGGGGTCTTGATTTTATTGGCCAAATCCATCCTTCATCGTCTGCACAACACAAGTGGATCCTGACATCCACTGACTATTTTACAAAATGGATTGAGGCAATCCCAACCATGAAAGCTACTGATTATGTTATCATTCAGTTTACTAAATCTAATATCCTATCTAGATCTGGCTGCCCGCAGAAGATAATCACTAATAATTCTATTGCTTTCAAGTCCAAGAAGATGGTGGAATTTTGTGCAAAATATCATATTGTATTGGGGCATTCTACTGCTTATCATCCACAAGGGAATGGTGAATCTTCCAACAGATATCTGATCAACATCATCAAGAAAGTTTTAGAAGTAAATAAGAAGAATTGGCACAAAAAACTCATCAATACTTTATGGGCAGACGGGATCAGTTATAAGAAATCCATAGGTATGTCTCCTTTTCAGTTAGTGTATGGGGTTGATATTGTTTTTCCTTCATCTCTTGTTGTCTCGATCATGAAAATTCCGTAGGAAATGGACAGTGAAACAAATGAAATGCAGTGAAGGATAAATCAGATGGTCCATTTACAGCAAACTAGGGAGGAAGTTTTTCAAAATACTTCTAAACTTCAAGAAAGAATCAAAAGATCTATGATCACAAGGCAAAAGAAGACAATTTCAATATGGGAGATTTGGTTCTTCATTGGGATGCGAGGAATGAAGAAAAAGTAAAACATGGCAAGTTTGAAAATATATGGAAAGGACCATACTGAATCTCAGCTTTTAGAGGAAATAATGATTTTCTATTGGACGAGATGAATGGGGAAGATTATTCAGGAGGAGCGATCAATGGTAGGCTTCTCAAGCACTACCATACTTGAAGAAATTTCTGCAAATTCTCATCACCATTGTATATGCCTAATTACTTTTTATGTTTAAGTGTCCAAGTGGTTATCATTAGAGTTTGAAGCCTGAGGAGAAGGTCATAAGGCTTCTTTGACTAGCTACTAATTTTATTTTATTTTTAGACTTAAGTCGTGTCAGATAGTCAGTTAATTTTGAGTTTGAGTCAAGTCTATGGCATTTTGACTCCATTGCCCAATGAATAAGGCTACTTGGTCTACATGTTCTTGACACCTCCAAGGAGCTACCATCCCCAGCTAGAGCCAATGTTAGTGCCTATCATTCATGTCAGTCACCGACGATCAAATGTGCTCTTACATAGTTATTTTTAGGGTTTCAGGTCAAATTTTTATAGTTTCAAAGAGTTTTTCAATAAAAAAATTGGTCAACAGTTATGAAGGTCAATGTCTACCATTCCTTTCAGTCTCATGGTCAAAGAACATTATCTTGGTCAAGTCAAATAATTGTTAGAAGAGTCCCATAGTCACTATGTTCATAATTCACCTATTAAGCCTATGTTAGGCCATCACTAGGTCAAAAGGTTACTTTTTAGAAAGATTGGTCTTTTTACCATTAAAATTCATTTTATGAGGAATAGTAGAGATAAACTTGGTAATCAAGTTTTCTTAAATCATGCTTTTTATTTCATTTTCTTAAATGAAATGCCATCATAAAGATCAGGAAGTTGCAAAGTGTCAAGTCCAAGTTATATTTGTTATGGTGGGTCCACTACCATTTGCAAAGGAAAAATTTATTTTCTCAACTTATAAAAGGCCATCACTCACTCTCATTCACTCTCCATTTGCCCATTTCACTTTCCAACACTCAACTTCATCTACTCTAGGCGATATTGTTAGATAAGGAGAGTTTTCTACATCCATAAGTCGAGTTCTCCATTGTGCTGCGCAAATAACTTTGTTCTCCTACTCATATACCAAGTAGCTGCTCCATCATCTCTTCAAGGTTGTGAGCTCCTCGCAGTGGTTTCCTTCATCATTTTCACATTGTGTTGTTGCTAATATAGGTTGGTGGTTTACCATAAGGCTCATTCTTCTTTCAATTCTCTCAACTGTTCTTGTTATGCTTCATGTCCATCTCCTAGGGTTTGTGAATACAATCTTCAAGGTTTTCATCATTATCATGACAAATTGCTGCTAAAACTTGTATACAACTATTTTTACACCATCATCTATCCTAAACACACCCTCCTAAACACCCTCCATCAAACCCACTCTCAAATCTCATCAATTTTACCTAAACCCTAGATAGATTACACCTTCTAAACCACGTGACTATGTTTTTCTTGTTTGGAAACCTTCCACTCACCCAAATCCTATATTTACACTTTCCCTAGCTTCCTAACCTCCTCACCTTCCCCCTAAATTTTCCTAGAAAATTTCCATTTCCCTATCCCTCTCATTTTCCTAAACTCCCTCACAGCTATTAAAAAACCCCTGTTTATCCTACAGTCAAAACCCTAGTTTCTATCCTAAGAGCTAAGTGTTGACATGGAATCTGAAACCTCTAAACAAAGGAAGCATAGGGGAGTACATGTCATCAGATATGAGCCTACCTCAACCCATGAGGCCTTATCATCTCCCTTCTTTATAAAATCATTTGAAGATGTAGGTCGTCTTACATTTTGCCAGAGAATTGAGAAATTGAAGTTTCATGATAAATTGACTAGTGATTTTGCCATCAAACTAAGAAAGGATAAAGTGACCATAGCAGGAGTTCAATTCACTGTTTCAAGGAAACTTATATCCACAACTACAGGGATTCCAAACACTAGAGAAATTTGGTTCAAAAGAGAAGACCTTGACCTTCAAAATTAAAAGACGTACTTAAAGGCACCATACAAGGCAACTCCAACATATATTTTTCCATTCAGACATTTATTAGAAAGATATACCCCTCTTGTGAAAATGATCATGAAGTACTTCACATGTGAGGGTAGGTATTCAAGGCTGTATAAGTACCATGTGAATCTTTTGATGCATTTCACCGGTGTTCAACAAATCAATTTGTCTCATTATCTGTACAAAAGTCTAATTAAAATGACAGAAAAGGTACAAAAGTTGGGAGAGAATCACCATAATAGTTTGTTTCATCATGGCTTAGTGAAAGTGCTAGTTTTTCATCAGTTAGCACAGGAAAATCTGTCTTGGGATCACTTTTCAAGTTCAATTTTTCCTCCATCTTCTTCAGCTATGTCTAGTGATGAAACAACACCTTCAAGCTCATCAGTGCATCAAGAGGTTGCTTCTTCAAGCAGACCAACCAAGAGGGAAGAGAGGGAAGAAGTGTCTCAGACATACTCCAGAGGTGATAGGCTTGTGTTTTCTCAAAGGATTGTTGAAAGGGCCAAGCCTATAGCAGGTGAACATAGAGCTTCCTCGCATCATGAGGAATTCTCTCATCAAGGTACAAATGTGTCAGATATGGAGAAAGGATATGAGGCTAGAATTGAAGATGAGATCATATGGAATAAAGAGGCTGAGATTAAGAGGTTGGAAGGAAAGTTGATAGAGGTGAATTCTTTAATAGCATGCTTGAAATAAGAGAACATGCAATTGAAAGTGAACCAAATGATCCAAGATAAACAAACAACTTTCTCAAAGAAGGAAGATGTAAAGAGAAAAGCAGTGGCTAAATTGAAAGTTTCAAAAGGTAAAGGAAAGAAAAGTACATCAGGGACACAAAGAACAAGATCATCCAAGAGAGCCCTTGAGCTACAAAGGGAGGTTTCTCCACCAAAAGAACAAATTAATGTAGATGACCTAATCACTAGAGAAATCAATGAAGATAGGATATATTGACTTGATAAGGTCAATGGACACCTAGAGATTCTCCTCAAGAAGGAAAATAGGGACAATAACTTGAAAAGGCATATGGTTATGCATTACTACACAAGAAACAAAGTATCCCAAGTCAAAATTAAGCATTTGAAGAAGAAGCTTAAGGAAAACCTAGAAAGCCAAAAGGGCAAGGAAATATTGTTTTAATTTTTACTATCAGAGCTAAAAAAATGTATATTGTTTTAATTTTTGTAAATTATTTGTAAATATTGATTTTTAATTAATTTTTACTAATTAATTCATTTTTCACTAACGGTCCTACAAAATCACCATAGCCAAATTGTAGAACAATTAAAATTATGTGTTTGTGGGATCTCGAAAGTTTATTCCAATTCCCAATTTTAATAGAAATTATGAGATCTGAAATCTCAAAATTGGAAAGTGGTTGTGGTTCATTTTGTCGGATTTTAAACTACTAGGTGGTTGTATTTTATAATAGTTGTCCCACTCCACCTCCTCCTTCACACTATACTTCTCCCTCATTCCATCAAGACCTCGGGATTTTATGTTATCGTAGCTTCGTTTCGAAAAACCTTCGATATGGCTTTGTCTCTCTTCTCTGATGTCTCACATAACTTTGATGGGATTATTATAAACTTCGACGAGTCAAAAAACATGGTTATATAAAATTAAAAAAATGTTTATTTCAGAGAGGCATAAACATTGGGTCAAAATATTAACAAACGTTTCATAGGACCATGACACATATCAATATCAGAACTTTTTATTTTTTTACTTCTGATATCATTTAAACTCTTCACCTTCGATGCTCTGATACTTAATCTCTTTGATACCCGATGCCAACTCCCTTGTTCAATTTTTTTTTTATTAAGCGTTGGTTATAGTTGGTTATAACAGGACCTCAACACTTTGTTTCATCAAGTCCTTTTTAACTTCCGATATTTTCAAAACCTCGATACCCATCGTCATCTATCAAACCTCAAAGATTTTGTTCTATCGTAACTTTTATTTCTAACAACTTATAATATTATGAATTATGATATTATGAATTGTGACATACTCCAGAGGTGATAGGCTTGTGTTTTCTCAAAGGATTGTTGAAAGGGCGAAGCCTATAGCAGGTGAACAAAGAGCTTCCTCACATCATGAGGAATTCTCTCATCAAGGTACAAATGTGGCAAATATGGAGAAAGGATATGAGGGCAGAATTGAAGATCAGAACATATGGAATAAAGAGGTTGAGATTCATAGGTTAGAAGGAAAGTTAATAGAGGTAAAACCTTTAATAGCTTGCTTGCAACAAGAGAACATGCAATTGAAAGTGAACCAAATGATCCAAGATAAACAAGGAGCTTTCTCAAAGAAGGAAGATGTAGAGGGAAAAACACTGGCTAAATTGAAAGTTTCAAAAGGTAAAGGAAAGAAAAGTACATCAGGGATACAATGAACAAGATCATCCAAGAGAGCCCTTGAGCTACAAAGGGAGTTTTCTCCACCAAAAGAATAGATTACTATAGATGACCAAATCACTAGAGAAATCAATGAAGATAGGATATATTGACTTGATAAGGTCAATGGACACTTGGAGAAGCTCCTCAAGAAGGAAAATAGGGATAATAACTTGCAAAGGCATATGCCTATGCATTACTACACAAGAAACAAAGTATCCCAAGTCAAAATCAAGCATTTGAAGAAGAAGCTCAAGGAAAACCTAGAAAGCCAAAAGGACAAGGAAAATATTGATTTACTTGTCGAGGCCTCCATCATGGCATAGCATATCATATTATAGCTTCACTCAGAAATTTTGAGAAGATGTGGAGAAATTTTTGTCATTTTCAAAATTTTGATGTTTTTTGTTTGTTTTAAAAACATAGTGGCAGCTATAAGCGCAACGCCTTGGCGCTACGCTTTCTCTACAGACCTCCAAATGACAAAAAAGTTGTATGCTTGGATAGATAATCACCTACACTTATCAGATAACTACTTTTTCAAGCCTGTTGAAAGATAAATTGGGAGAAAAAGCCAAAAAACAGGTCAAAAAGTCACTTTTTGCCACTATTCTGAAGCAGGCATTGTGCTTATAGACATACCTTGGGAGAATCAATTTTGGAAGGCCTTCCCATGGGTCATTTTAAAAAATTAAAGTTGTTCCAGAAACTAGATAGGAAATTCTAGTTGACCGTTCTCTCAGATTTCAAATTTGACTTCGGAAAGGCTTCCAAAATCCTCTTGAAAGATAGTGTTGTGGTTATACCTGTAGCAATCTTTCTCAACGTATTTTTGCCAGATCTTTGTTTTGTGATGTAATTCTGATATCTTAAAGTCTTGATGATTTAATTGTGGGATAAATTAGCATGATAGGTTGTTTTTGTGCTTAATTAGGCCTCATAAATGAAGCAAAACTCAAATCAAAGTCTAAGAGAAGAGTTTGTTTTTTACCTTCTCACTCCCTCTTGTTGGTTGAGAGATTCTTAGGAACTGTTCCACCACTTAGGGGTTCGACCCCTAAAGGTGGGGAAGTGGATTATTCTAGATTATTATAGTCTATATGTATCATTTCTAATTGAGAGAAAGGGGTTGGACTTCAAAGGGGAGGACTTGTATCTTATGCTTTCATACAGTTAATCAAGGAGTTGTTGCAGCTATTTTTCTGGAATACTTGTGCAGTGAGTTTGTGGTGTTGTTTCTCTTCCATATTAGTTTTTTATGAATGAATTCATGTCTCTTAACATTTTTTGATTTCTTCATGTGATTTTCCTTACATTCATATAGGTAGAATTCTTTAGATTCAAAACTCCGTTTATGAGGAAAATCATGTTTATGTATCTCTTCTTCTAGATTAATGAATTCATGCTAATTCATGCTCATTGTGATTTCTTAAGCTTTCAGAACCTACACTACATTGACAAAAATATTAAATCCATCACAAGACATTGTTATCTTGCTCCTCTTTATGCCTGCTACTGCAAACTTTGATACCTTGACCTAATTGGTTGCTCTCATCCCCGGTCAAACAACCTAAAAACCCTAAATTTCCAAACACTCAAACAAAACTTATACATCTAGCCTAAAATCCATTTCTTTTTTCAATCATTGGATGAGAAATATTTAGAGATATCCCTCTCTGGTCTAGCAGGGCTAGCTATTGAATTGTAAGTGGTTTGAGGTTACCTCTTTTGATCTCCTCCTCAGACTAGGACATTGTAGAGGATAACAGCGGGGAAAGATTTGGAGTCAACATTATGGAAGTATTATATCCATTAGCTTAAGTCTCTTTTACCATCCCACCTCCTTCACTTAGGTACATCATAAACTAAAGCTCGCAAATGCACTTATCAAATAAGTGATTAAAAGGGGAAGCATGGAAAATACAAGTAAACCCATTGGGGCTATGGACATTCACTAATAGTGGGGCTATGCTTGTACAACATAAACTAAAACTTCATCAAGGTACTGTTCAGGCTCGCTGGCAGTGAAGTGATGTCAGAGACCATTCATAACAATGAATATATGATTTATCAGAAAAACTCCTATTTGTACCTTCTTCTATTTCTCATACGGGGTAATCTTAAAATATTTTTTTCACAAAATTTGGATTCATGATTTTAAACTCAGTTTTCTTTGAGCACTTATCTTTTTGAACTTATATTGCTTAATCTATTTAATGTGGAACCCATGCGAAATGTTTTGTTGCTTGATGGCTTAATAAAATTCCTCATTTTTAACCTTTGGGTAAAGCGAAGTCATCATTTGTTTTAACCAGAGATAACTGGTTCTTCCCCATGTGTCACCATTGTTGATGTGAAAACATAACAACCCCCATTTTTAACTTATTTATTTCAAATAATAGGGGCCCTCTTCATAAATTTTAGCTAAATCACATTTTTAATATTTTCTTTTGGTTAAGTATCCTACAATTTTGTCATTTTTTCATTTTCTTCAGATTTTCCTTTTCATTACTTCATTGTGTTTGATTTTCCACAAGCTTTCCATCAGTTCTCGTTCCATCTCATTTGGTTACACGGTTTGCAAATGGTGTTCATCCGAAGTTTGATAATTTTTATTGTCGGAGCTAAAAAAAAGTATATTGTTTTAATTTTTGTAAATTATTTGTAAATATTGATTTTTAATTAATTTTTACTAATTAATTCATTTTTCACTAATGGTCTTACAAAATCGCCGCAGCCAAATTGTAGAAAATTAAGATTATGTGTTTTCAGGATGTCAAAAGTTTGTTCCAATTCGCAATTTTAATAGAAATTACGAGATCTGAAATCTCGAAATTGCAAAGTGGTTTCACACTATACTTCTCCCCCATTCCATCAAGACCTCGGGATTTTATTTTATCGTAGCTTCGTTTTGAAAAACCTTTGATATGGCTTTGTCTCTCTCCTCTAATGCCTCACTTAACTTCGATGGGCTTATTATAAACTTCGACGAGTCAAAAAACATGGTTATATAGAATAAAAAAACGTTCATTTCAAAGCAACATAAACATTTGATCAAAATATTAACGAAGGTTTCATAGGACCTTGACACACATCAATATGAGAACTTTTTAGTTTTACTTCTGATATCATTTAAACTCTTCGCCTCCGATGCTCTAATACTTAATCTCTTTGATACCCGATGCCAACTCCCTTGTTCAATTTTTTTTTTTTATTAAGCGTTGGTTATAGTTTGTTATAATAGGACCTTGACACTCTGTTTCATCAGGTCATTTTTAACTTCTGATATTTTCAAAACCCTGACACCCATCGTCATCTATCAGACCTCAAAGATTTTGTTTTATCATAACTTTTATTTCTAAAAACTTACGATATTATGAATTGGGATATTATGAACTCTAATAAGCATAATAGGTTAATATGCAATGTTTTGAAATGTTTAATAAGTAAGGCCTCCACTTCATAATATGTAACAAAGCCTTTATGACTCCCACTTAGTCTCACCATGGTTCATCCATGTGAGACCAAAGCCGCTCATGGCCATTCGTTGGGACCTACAACCACTCATTACTTGCCATGTGTCCCACTATGTTTTAATATTAATTTATTTTTAACTAATTAGTTTATTTTTTATAATTTGTAATTATAGTTTATAATGTAACTTTATAATTTAATTTTTCATTAATTTGTTATATAATTAATTTATTTTGTATTTAGTTAGTTTAATTTAATAATTGTAATTCATCAATTATACATAATTGTAATTAAATTAACTTTGATTGTACAACTAATTAGAATTAGAATTTTTAATTAAAAATGTCCAAGTTTGGCCCAAACAGAGATTTTTCCGGAACTTTGACAGTTTTGACACTTTAACTTTGGAAGCTCATAAGTTGAGTTTTACTTGGCCAAATGAAGCCCAAGATGACTTGTTATATGGTTAACATAATGGAGAATATCTCTAAAGTGCTTGCATGAGCAGAATGGGTCATTAAATGAGTCTAAAATTTAGCAGAAAATTAAGCTCCGAATTTGTAATAAAAACTAATTTTCTGAGTTTAGTTTTTGCATTTTCATTTACCCAAATCCTCTGTTGATTGAAAATCCATTCAATTATGTTCTCTTTGACCAACAAGATATTCACAAGGATCAATGGGAAGATATGATTTATTTTTATTTAATTAATTAATTAAAATTTGATTGCAGATGATTGGTTTTCCCAGATTCGGCATTTCTGATTTTGATTTTCAATTTAATTTACTTTTGATTGGTTGTTAGCAGGAGAGTAGTTGGGAAGATGAGGAAGAGAAGAATTGGAGAAATCGAAAAGGGCTAGCAAGAGAAGAAAAATAATTTTGACCAATGAAAATTGTTGGAGCATATTTGTTCTTCAACAACTCTTTTATTTAGAATTCATTTTTGTAATTATAAATATGGTTTGGTGAAATGGACAGAAGGGGGGCTTCTTTTCTGCACTTGGGGAATTCTAAAGCACTATTGTAAGGGATTTTCAAGTTGTAGAAGTATGAGGAAAAGCTCGGATCTGACTCATTGGGATTTGTCTTTTTGAAATCTGAACTTTGTATTATGGGCAAATCTTGCAGTATTACAGCTCTTCCTTTTAATGGAAAAGTATTTGATTTGTAAGAGATTGTTGGTAGTTAGTTCAAGGAACAGAGCAAAGAGACCGAGTTTTAATAAATTTGTATTTTAAATACTATTATTTGTAATGCAAATTATTTTTGAAAAGCAGATCTGTGAAGCTTTCTTATATTATGCACTATTGTTTGATATGGAAGGTTGCCTTTTGAATTAGCTATCTAGTTCATGAGCCTTATAGATCTATTATCAAATTTTTCTTTTGCTCACATATGCTCAAATCATATTTTTGAGTAACTTTTTACTCATAAATCTGCTATCTAAATTCGATTTTATCACCATTGACATTAAGTGAACTATTTCTTAATGTTACTGGTTAATCATTCATCGTTAATATATCTTTGAATAGAGCATGTTTTGGTAACTATAATATTAGCTAGTATAACTATTTCATTAGCCATATATTCACCTAAAACCAGGCATGTTAAAATCCCAATCATATAATTACTTTTCTCTCGGTTGGGTTAGATCTACATCTTCCTAATCGAGATAGGCATCGGATTTCTTTCTTTTTGCTTGCACTCTAGGGTTAGTTTTCATTTAGATTAATAATTACATTTCTATAAGTCCCCTCATATAGGGGAATAACTTAGTTGTGGTTTGGTTGAGCCCTAGATAAGCTTAAGGATCACTTTCTTGGCTGATCTCAGCAAGAGAGTTGATATGATGTATCTTCTCTATTGGCAAGTAAAAGACATACTTTAAGCCAACATATATAGAGAGAAGGTAATTGGACCTAGTTTAACTTGTTGGAACCACCATTCCAAGTGGAAAAGGATTTTCTTTAAGTTCTCGACCAGGTGGTCTCCCTTATAATTTTGAATGGTCATTTTGGGCCATCAACACCTCCCCAAAGGAGAACTTGAGCAACATGATGTATGCAAAGATTTTACTTTTGGGAAGTACACAAAATCCGCATTCCATGATCAAGACAACAAAGCACATGCAATCCTAGAAAGGATCCACTCTGATGTTTATGGACCTTTCTTGACAGCCTTCACTATCACACACAAATATTTTGTTATTTTTATTGATGACTTCTCAAGGAAGTGTTGGATCTTCTTCATGCGAAAGAAATATGAGACATTCTCCAAGTTCATAGGATTCAAGGCACTAGTTGAGAAAGAAACCCACAAGAAGGTGAAGGCTCTGAGGAGCGATAATATATGTGAGTAAGTGTCAAATGAATTCAAAATTTTATGTGCAAAATAAGGCATTTAAGGAGAGTTTACAAAACTCCACAACCCACAACAAAATGGGGTGGCTGAGAGAAAGAACCGTAGCATTGTGGGAGCAACGAGGGCGATGTTGCATGACCAAGGCCTACCTCTGCATTTATGGGCTAAGGCATGCAACACAATAGTCTATTTGCATAATTGGAGTCCTCATTGGATTATGGGCATGATTACACCAAAGGTGGATTTCTCGCAAAGAAAGTTGGATGTGTCACACTTCAAGATTTTTGGAGCCTCTGTTTACTACCATGTCTCCAAATAATCAAGGAAGACGCTTGAGTCGACAACAAAATTGGGGGTATTTGTAGGTTACATAGAAACTCCCCACAACTACCATGCATATTTGTCATCCCTTAGAATGATAGTTGTATAAAGGGATTTGAAATTTGATGAGGAGAAAGAGATGTGGTACTCTTTTGAGAGGGAGCTTCATATCCCACCAGAAGAGGAGATTTTAGCTCCAAAGGAGGAACCTCAACAAGTTGTGGAGTAGCCACAAATTAAAGAGCAGAGAGTGGAGACAACCACTTAAGTAGAACCATCTAGAGAAGGAAGAAAAGGAACCAAGGAAGCTGAAATACTTGTGCATGATGCGAGGGAGAAATTGGGTTCTCCTTCAAATCAACGCAAGTAGAGAAGGTCACTTGATTGGTACACTAGCTACATGGCTCTAATGACTAAGATTGTAGGGACTAAACCATCATCTTTCGAGGAAGAAGTAGAGAAACCTATATGGGTTGATGCGATGGAGGAGGAATACAAATCCATTGTAAAGAACAGTGTTTGGGAGGTGATCCCAAAACCATCAGATATATTAGTTGTGGGTTCAAGATGGATCTTCAAGGTGAAGTAGGCAATAGACAGAAGCATAGAGAAGTATAAGGATAGATTTGTGGCCAAGAGGTACTCTCAAGTTGAGGGAATTGGCTATGAGGAGACCTTTTCTCTTGTAGCAAGGTACTCATCCATTACATCAATTATTGCATTGGTTGCACGGATGGGGTGGAAGATCCACTAGATGGATGTAAAAACATCATTTCTCAATGGATTTATGGAGGAGAAGGTGTACATCAAGCAAACAAAAGGTTTTTATACATTTGATCGAGAGTCTCATGTGTGCAGACTTAAGCAAGCGTTGTATGGTCTCAAACAAGCACCCTATTCTTGGTACACTAGGATTGATAATTATCTCATAGTTTGGGCTTCACCGAAAGTGAAGTTGATGAAAACCTATATCATATCTTGGTAGAAGGTAAATTTCTTACTATTTTTTTTATGTTGATGATTTGATTTTAATTAGTGATGAGCAGTTGATCAAATCTTGCAAGGAGGACCTCGCAAGGGAATTTGAAATGAAGGACATGGATCTCATGCACTACTTCCTTAGGTTGGAAGTATGACATGGTGATGGGGAAATGTTTGTCTCTCAAAGAAAGTATGCAAATGAGATACTATAGAGATTCTGCATGGAGAGTTGTAAACCCATGGAGACACCTCTAGCGACCATCTTGAGGAAGGAGGATGCCACTTCAAGTGAAGAAGTGGATTATACCATTTATCGGCAGCTATTGGGTTCACTAATGTATCTTGTGAACACGTAACTAGATATGTGTTATGCAGTCAACCAACTGAACCAAGCTATGGTTAGGCCAACCAAATTATTTCGGAACATAACTAAGCATGTTTTACAGTAGCTTAGAGGCACTACCCAGTTTGGACTATGGTACAAACAGACAAAGGGAGTGAATTTGTGTGGCTTCACAGATGCAGATTGGGCGGGGAGTCTATCAGACCAAAATATTACATTTGGTGGAATTTTTAGTGTTGATTCCACAGTTGTTTCCTGGTATAGCAGATAGAAAAGATTTGTGGCACTAATCTCGACAAAAGCATAATACAAGGTTGCAAGTCAAGTAACATGTCAGGACATCTGGATGAAAAAGATACTTGTTGGATTATTTGGTCAGATGATGGATCCAACTGTGATCTACTGTGGTAATCAGAGTTGCACCAAGCTCTCTGAGAAAATTGTTTTTCACGATCGATCCAAGCATATAAGTATCTGGTATTGGACTATGTGCAGAGGCAAATAATTTTGCTTTAGTACATTCCGACAGAGGAACAAGATGCTGACATTTTGATAAAGTCCTTGTCAAGGGGGAGTTCGAGTTCCATAGGTGCAGGATAGGGGTGGTTGATAATCCCTTTCTTGCTGAGAGGGAATGTTGAAAAATGCAACAAGAAATTCTGAATTTTATTTTGCTTTGATTAAATTGAGAAAATTCAAATTTCCACATCAACAGACAACTTGGATGAAGTTAACTTGTGTGACATGGCTTATGTCACCTATTTTATTGAGTAAATTTGAGTTGGAGGAGCTAGAGTTCATTCAAGCATGTGTGATTACTCATTTATAGCAATCAAAGTCAGTTATCTTAAGTTGTTTTCAATTAAAATAGTTCCAACTATTGGAGGAACTAGTGGAAGGTAAGTTGTGTAGTGGGGCTTCAATCAAACTCAGTGATAATCTAATTAACTGATCAATCAACCTAAAAATAGCTAGTGCATGCAGAGAATTTGAGTTCCCCAATCGTGCTGGAGATTTCAAGGTAGTGTAACATCAGTTGTAGACTAGTCTTGAGTGTATAGGTGTTGCATGCAGTTGGATGATCAACCTTGGGAATTGCAATTTTGGAGAAGTTCCTAAATATCAGGAGCCTAATTTCTCAAGGAATTGCGCAAGGAACTAGAGGCTCAAGCATAGGAAGAAATTGACTAAGTCTGGTTCATAACATCTTAATGAGCAGAGAGATAGGTTATTCACTTGTAGGTTGTGCTCAATTGAGCAAAGCAATTGTAATACATCTCTATTCATTAGATTAATGCAAGCAAACATTGGGGTTTTTTAGCAAATTTCTTTCCCTAGGAATTCTACTCTGCGCATGTGTGTTATTTCTTATTGCATGTCTGAAATTTTTGTTCTAAATTGTGAATTAACTTTCGAATGACAATATAGTAGGTTTGTGTCTTGTGATTTTGATTAAAACTTCATGAAAAGTTCCAAATCTACACCATAATTTCTACATAGATCTTAAGTTGCATCATAAATAGTGTCTTTTTCTTTGTAATTGCATTATTTACTAGGGGCTCAAGCATAGGAAGAAATTGACTAAGTCTGGTTCACAACTTCTTAATGAGCAGAGAGATAAGTTATTCACTTGTAAGTTGTGCTCAATTGAGCAAAGCAATTGTAATACATCTCTATTCATTAGATTAATGCAAGCAGATATTGGGGTTTTTTAGCAAATTTCTTTCCCTAGGAATTCTACTCTATGCTTGTGTGTTATTTCTTATTGCATGTCTGGAATGTTTGTTATAAATTGTGAATTAACTTTCGCATAACAATATAGTAGGTTTGTGTCTTGTGATTTTGATTAAAATTTCATGAAAAGTTGCAAATCTACACCATAATTTCTGCATAGATCTTAAGTTACTCCATAAGAGTGTCTTTTCCTTTGTAGTTGCATTATTTCCATTCTAGAGAAAAGAGAGCATAGAAGTCTCACTTTTCAGTTGGGTTTTCTCTTGTAAGGGATTTATAGAGCATATGTTGTGTTCATTGTGGTTGGTGTGTGATTGTATTTTATTGTTCTATATTTTTCACATTTTATATATTACACAGATAAATAAAAAATAACAATTAATAAATATGGAATCTAAGGAAATCAACCCTCATAGCATAGATTTCAGTTTATTTTTATTAAATTTATTATGATAAACTATATAATGAATATCAACAACAATTTATGAATCATCAACTTTTGAATTGAATTTCATCAATTTAATTAATTAAATTGATGAAATCCAACTTATATCATTTTCCAAAAATATTAAATATGTAGTTTACATTTCTTTTCCTATCATATGTTATAACCTCACATACCAATAAAGATCCATTATTTTAATGTAAGTTTAATTCCCTATTTTTCAAGTGGTTAGTATTAAGTATAATTCTCTCAATATCCTCATTCACCACCATAGCTATGATTACTCTTCTCTCCAACCTTATCCTATTTTCCATGGCATCCACTTCTCTTCTTACAACATCATAATAATGGATTTGGTATGAGGTGATACTTTCTTCCTTCAAGAAGGATGTCCTTCTCTGTGTCTTTCTTCACTATTTTGTTAAAGATTTGCTCCACCCTTAGCATCAATCTCTCTACTCTTTCCCATGTGGAAGACTTCATAAACCATCGACACAACCATGGTTTTAAATAAAATGCTTTTAATTATCATATTCCTTCTTATCGAATTCATCAATGGAGTTACTTGTCACAATCTCTTTAGCTCATCAATATATCCAATAATGGCATTAGTGGGAAACCTGTAGCTATAATCTTATGATTATAAAAATACTTTCCAATGAAATTAACACCTTCCCATGATTATAAAGTGAAAGTGACACCTTCCTTCACCTTGACATTCCCTCCCAACGCTTTATCATGGAAGGGTGAATAATTTTAAATTAATAACTCATGATTTTCCATTAAATGGTATTTGAGAAACTATGGGCTAGATATTAAAAAAATCAACTAGGAACTATCTATATCAAGGAATTTTCCCTTTTCATTGAAAAATTGCATAGTGCAATGTTTCCAACTTGGTTGGACCCATCTTCATGTTATTGTCCTGGCCCATTTTAAAGAAGAATGTGGTACCAACATTTATAAGAAAGTCCGGAAATATAAATATTAAACGTTTTGTGTCTTCCATTATGAAGAGAAATTTCAAAAAATTATTTATTTCCAAACTTGTGTATGAGTGATGAAAACCCCACTTGTACCATTTTCTAAAGGTTTAAATATTCTTTTTACACCCCTTTGAATGAGTGATGAAAATAGATAAACCCCAATCCGAAGAGAGTTATTTTCTCTCTCTGATAGATTAGTAAATCAACCTGAGTAAGTCAGTGTAATTTCTAAATCTAATATTAATATCAATACCAATTTATATTTAGATTACTATGGTTTATTTTTTACCAAAATCAACCTCAACAAGTCAATGAAATTTCTAAACCTAATTTCAATATAAATATAAATTTAAAATACTTGGCTCCTATGTCAAAGTTTTATCCCTCTCCTAGATTTGAGGGGCAAATTCGGTGCACTTGAAAGTATTCAAGCAAACTCCTTAATTAAAGGAGTGAATGAAGGCATTTTGCATTTAATCAACGTTAACGAAATCAAACACCCTTCTTTCTTTATATATATATATATCACATGATGAATTGTTTTGATGCGATATAATATATATATATATATATATATATATATATATATTATATATATATATATATATATATACACAACATGATTAATTATTTTGATGCGAGATATATAATTACTTATTTTTAATATATATAATTGTTTTGATATGGGATTTGTCTTCTATATCAGCCTGAGTCATAACATTGATTAGTTTTATAGAAAACAATTAAATTCTTTTTAATTAGTTTTGATAATCCCTTTGATGGGGTTAACTAGTTATGATCATATTTTAATTTTGATTTCATTAAATTTTTAGTTAATTAATTAATTTGGTTTATCATTTTCTTGATTATATTAATTAATTTTAATTATGTTTTAATTTTAATTTTAATTTTAATTAAATGTTTATTAATTGATAAATATTATATATTAATTTGATATTGATTAAGTTTTTGATTGGATAAATTAATTAAAGTTGGTTTAATTCTATTTTGCTGATAAAGTTTTTTGGTAAGTTGGAGAGTTTCTATTAATCAAAAACCATATACATAGATGTTAAAATGTATCTGGTCTCACCCCGACAATGTTTGTTGACCAATGCTATAACCATGTAACATACAAAAAGCAAAATGCCTAGCTGAGAGGTTCATAGCCTTAGAGGCCTAACATACTTGAAAAAAAAAAAAACTAGGAAGACATTGGTTACCATAAGTAGTTGCCAGAGGTGATTGAAGCAAGATTATCTAGCCTCATTCCCAGAGGAGGAGGAGGAGGGCAATATAGGCAATTGACATGAGGCTCAAAGTGAGCAAGGCAAGCTTCCAACTTTTCGACTTTCTTCATCAACAGATTTTTCCCACGCCAGACAACTACGATTCTTTCACGAACATGGCATTGGAAGTAGAGGATCTGTTCCAACTTGCCCATAACTTCCTCATGCTCCTCCCTTTGGGCTCTATCATGGGATTCCAGTAGGTCAATGACATATTCTACGAGCTCTTGAAGCACCATTGGATTCTCAGAACCCCCACAAGTAGCACAACCCGCTAACCCTGCACGACCCTAGATGTTGCTTCGTCCCTGTGAGGCCATGGCTTGCCCAAGACCCAATCCTCTGCGTCCTCCGACCACACCACGACTGCTCTAAATTAACAATTTGTTGCCTATGCCCGTTGTGGAACCAACTGAGGACCCTCGCCCCCCACGAGCTCCACGACCCCTACATCCAACACCACACACTGGACCAACACCCTGTTTGTTGTTGCCACTGCCCTGAATGCCTTCTTGAGCAATTGATCCTTCCTTGAGGCATGACGCTTCTGCCTTTTCTTGGATATGGGCACATGAGGAGCGAGCTTGCCTTCATGCTAAAATCTAAGAAGAAGCCTAGAGCCCAAAGGCTAATCCCAATCTATGCCAAGGACCACCAAAATAAATCAAGCAACACACCGTCAGAAAGTCAGAAACTACACACCTAATCAAACAACCACCCTCCACCAGAGGCCTAACAATCCACACTACAAACAATGAAGGAAATGGAATTCTACGCTGCAAATCACCTCGTCGTAAATTCATCACTAGAAAATTATCGAATCAGACTAGAACATGTAGATAAACCCTCGCCTGGAAAGGCCAGGGGGTGACCTTCGAACTGCACACAAGACAAATTGGAAAAGTGGGCTCCCAGAATCCTGATCGATGCCAAAGCCACAAGGTTAAACCAAAAGGTCTTTTATTAGCGATCACAAGAGGGAAGAACCAAGGGATGCCTAAGCTAGAAAACCAACACCACCCTAGCACCAATTATCTCAACCAAATGAAATAAGTACCACAAGAAGTCCAAGTGTCAATTAAACAAGCAACAAACTCTATATATAGACGACCCAAGAACCAACAACCATAAGGCCTAGGAAAGAAACCATGTTGACTCAAAGCGACCAAACTCAGAACTAGCCAGAACCTCAAACAACACGCCCTCCGACTTAGGAAGGAGAGGGAAAGTTTCACCAATTGCAATAAGGAAAGCAAGATTACTGAATTAAGCCCACAGGGGGAGTGATAGATAGACAACCACCACCCCAACCAAACGACCTAGGAATATAAGAACATAGAGGAATTCACATCCCTTAGACAGCCAAAAAATGATCAGAGGACTTCATGTACCAAACTATTTAGCTAAACGACATTGAACCTCGAGACAGTACAAATCCGTTGCACATAAATGAAGGAGGATATTTCACACAAACAAGCTCATAGCTATTAACTACTGCATAGTGGAGGAGTTCTAGGCTTGCCCTCCCTTGCTTAAGCCAAGAGTCAACTATCATTCTTCACGTGAAATGTGGTTTTCGTGGTATGACACTGCCATCAAGGAATTTTGTTGATAAGGATTTAAAAAAAAAAGTGAAACAATTTTTATTTTTTTTTTCAAATAATTTTTAGTTAAGATAAATTTAAGTCATGTTCTCTCTAAAATTAGATGTTTGATATTATACAACTCACAATTTCGTACTTCACCTCGATGGTACTTAACTAGTTACAATCGTATTGTTTGAATTTTTTAGAGATGAAGTGTGTGGAGTTTTAATCTTTCATAGATGAATTGTGTAGGAGTTTTTCCTGTCAGACATTTTAGGTGGACACTCCATCCATCAGAGGGGACTACAAGCAACATATAGATAGTAAGAGTGAATGTTGAACAAACCTATAAATAATGAGAAGTTGGAACGATCGCAAAGATATTAAATTAAAGTTATTAATAGTCAAAATCGTATGAGATTTATGAAGATAAGAGATACATTTATTAAATTCAAAAAAATTAGTAAAAATACTCAAGAAACAGGTTAAAATGAAGATGAATTTTATGAAGGTCGAAAAAATGAGAAAAAATAAATCAAAATAAAAAAATTATATTTAAATGGCGCATGTTTTTAAGATAAATAAATTATATTAAATTTTAAATAAATATTTTTATATAAATTAATTCATTTATTGGAAGAATTATTTGGTTAATGATTTGAATTTTTTTATATTAATAATTAGGTATTTTATATTTAAATCTATGCTTATATATATATATATATGAATTAAAATATATGTATAACAGGTAAACATGTGTAGAAAGAAGGGAAGGGAGGAATATAAAGGAAGGAAGGGAAGGGATAAAGGGGTTAAGTTAAAGAATTTTGAAGAAAAAATAAGAAAAAGGAGGAAGGAATTTTAAGGGGAAGAAGAGTTTGAAATAAGGGAAGGGAATGTTATGCAGAAAGGAGGAGGAAAAAGGAGGAGGAAAGAATTTTAAGGGGGAAGAAGAGTTCAAAATAAGGGAAGGGAAGGGAGGAGGGGGAGGTTAAGGAGAAAGGAGATGGATAATAAGTTTCCAAGAGTGACTAATTTTATAGCTATCTTTTTGATTGAAATTATTGGGGTGCTTTTCAATTTCTAAAGCTTTCTTATTGACACGAGTATTATGAAAAGGGATGCATGCTAGGATTTTAGCATTGTCAAAACAAAGAAGGTGTTTGGTTTTATAAGAGTGCTCAACTATGGCAAACTTGGCCACCCTATGATGGTCATTATCCGTGATGTGCTCTTTAAGGCAAGTTGTGATTGAGCGACCTACTTTGTTGATGTAATACTTACCGCATGAGCAAGGATTTTCATAGAGACCCGACACTTGTACGGGGTCTAACTTATCTTTAGTCGATCAGAGTAATTGTTTAAGGGTTTTATGTGGCTTGAATACCATCTTAATGTTACGTTTAGATAAAATCTTGGCAATGCTATTGGTGGTTCATTTTATGTAAAGGAGAGTGACTTGGCTAGAATGCAGGGAGGGGGCGGGGTGAGTGGATTTTGTGTGAGAGGCGGCTTGGAAAGCTTTATGACTTTGAGTGATAGAGTAGCCATTGGTTTTGAAAGCTTTTATTATTCAAACAATATGAATAACTGTGGAAATCTCCACTCTCAAATGGTTACAATCATATTTTAGTTTTAATTTTTGCTAAAAAAAAAATTATTCAATTAATCAATTATAATCTTGTTTTATTATAATTATGATAATTTTTTTGATTGAATTAACGAGTTATAATTATATTTTAATTTTGGTTTTTTATTGAATTGATAAATAATTAATTATAATTATATATTAATTTGGTAATAATTAATTTTTTGATTGGATAAACTAATTACAATTGGTATAGTTCTATTTTGTTAACCAGAATTTAGAAACAAGACACAATAATTTTGAGTTAAGATAAATGTATGTCAACGCATTCTTTCTGTGGAGAGAGACGTTCAATATCAGGCCATTCACAATTTGGTATTTTTAATAAAAAATAATGAAGAATCATGTTAAACAAAAATGTCTCAACTTGTTTTTCCAATAGTTTTTTTCATATTTGCATCGATATCCATAGCTATTTTTTAATTGGAGTTTTAGAATAGGAGTTATTCAAATAATAAATATAGGTAGATGGCTAAGATTTAATAAACACCAAATATTCCTCTTCATCATAAAAACTAGAGGGATGAGATCAAAGTTTAAACTTAATATCGACACTTATTTTTGTTATTGTTTTGTTTTTTTGGACGTGTGATTTTCTATATATAAAATGTTGACCACATCACACCTTTAAAAAATATCACTTTTAATGTAATTTGTAATTTAGAAAATGTTATGAGCATAACTTGGACTTATCAATTGCGGGAAGGGAATAAGTGGTCATGTGGTGAATGAAAATAGTTCCTCATAAACATTATTATTTGAATAGAAGGCAACTGGATACGATTGAAGAAGAATGCACTCTAAGCAACAAGGAGCTCATGTTTAGCCTTCAATTTGCATTTTTTTGTTTATTTGCTAGTTTTTTTGTGACTTGTTGGACTAGCTTTTGCCTAAGAAATCATTACCCAAGGTCATATGAGATATCAAAAGTTCTCTAAGATCAAACTTGGCCTAGACCACCCTAGTGTTTAACATGATTGATTTTTTTGTAGACATAGGGATTTGAACCAACTACCTTCACACAAGGAATGCCTTAACAAAACACCCTATTGTGCACTATTATACATCTATTAGGTACCTTCAATCTATTTTTTAAACAAAGAGGTTTTCAATTTTCTCATTAAATCCTAATATTTTGATTTTAGTTGAGAAATATTTTTGGACAATCAAGTTTTCAATAATAGGTCTCTATAAAATTTAATTACAATAATTTCAAACTAAGTTTCTATTTTCAATTTTCAATTTATTTTCC
This sequence comes from Pinus taeda, assembly GCA_000404065.3. NCBI lineage: Eukaryota > Viridiplantae > Streptophyta > Pinopsida > Pinales > Pinaceae > Pinus > Pinus taeda. The sequence goes on along the minus strand of APFE030928602.1, from coordinate 54,467 downwards.
TTTTTTTTAACAAATTCTACAAAAATGGTTTTTAGTTTTTTTTAATATTTGTGTTTAACTCATTAGTGCTCATCATCCACTACTAATGTAAATATACTATTGTTTTAGAGATTAATTTGAAATTGTAATTCATATTAAATTTATTATTATCATATTCTTTAAATTTTATAAAATATATTACGTTAGGTTGATATATATTTATAACTTGCAATTTTAAGTTTAAAGGAAATACTTCTTATCTGATCCTCCTGATTGAAGCAAACCTTCCCCCATTGAAAGCACGACCATGATTAGTTATCTTATGTATAAGAAGAAACTAAATAACATGGAAGATAACTTTCAGGTCAGCCTCCTATGGCATAAGGATTTCCAGTCTTGGTTAGGCCATTGGGGATACAAGGATATCATTTTGTATAGTAAGGATAAAGTTTAGAATATTATTATATCAAAATTTAAAGAGAAATTGTGGGGTGATAAAAAGTTAGAAGGGAAAAGGAAACTAAGATTTTACGAGGAGGTGATCATCTCCGCTTTCAAAAATAAAAAAACATCTTTCTATCTTAACTAGTGTAAAGAAGAAATAAATATTTCTAAAATAAGGACAAATTCTCATGTGTTTCATGGTGAAAGTAGATGTTAGTCAATTACCAAAGTACCATAGGCTTAAAGAGTCTATAACTTTTTGCAACACTAAGAGGTTTGAATATGAAAAGCACGTTCTCTTAAATTGCTCAACTTATACTTTTATTTAAATTTCAAAATATGTCACACTACCACCCTGGTTCATTTTTTAGGGCAACAAAACTATGATGATCCGGAAACACTTTCCTTGATGCTTTTTAAATATAGAAATAAAATGCTAAAAATTCTGAATAACTTCTTACCTTCATAAATCCAATAACCTATTTCAATCTTATTGTAAATTAATCATCATTATATCAACATTTAATCTATTCAATATTATATTTTAAATTACAATTTATTTATTTTTATACAACTAAATTTTAATTAAATTATACTTAATAAGTTCTCAATTTTTAATTAATTACCTATCAATAATAAAATAAAATTATCAATTTTATTTATATCTAATTTAAAATTTCAATGGTTGAATTTAAACTCTATGATCCATATTAAATATCATTATCTTCATATTATTTCCTTCACCAAACATGAGACTTGTTGTGAATGCACATTCACTTCCTTTGACTTACATAGTAACTTCATTTCATTTATTGTTATCTCATAAATGCACATCTTTTAATTTTCGCATGTAAATTGCACGGTCTATGTGCTGTAAGTATGGCCAGTGGTCTCCAATATCATTTAATTTTCTGTGAGTAAGACAATGTGCATTGTCCCTATGCCATGACCCTATCCCTATAGAAAGGGTCGCATCTTCTTATAACATAGGCAGTACCACCATTCCCTCACCTAACACTCCATTTAATGGAGGTTGAAGAATGTTGAATACATCACTTTAAAGAAAGTGCTTGATTCTTCAATAATTTAAGGTGGTCCTTTATTCTTCAATTATTGCGACAAGGTTTTAAATTATGCCATGTTTTTTAAAATAAATTAAAAATATTTAAGGAATTTTTTTTGGAAGGAAATATTTTTTATTCCAATGTTTTTAATTTGATGGGACTCATTATGAGTTTTGGGTAGGTTTAAGGTTAAAATACATGTTTTTTTTATTAAAGATTACAGGTTCAAATAAATTTAGAAGTGGGTAAAATATGTAAATTTTTTAAAAGTGAGTGGAATATGGACATTTTGGTGAGGTCATATGTTTAAATTTCGAGAAGATAGAATATATATATCTTGCTAAATTTTAACTCTCAAATCATTACCTAGAAGAGATTTCTACCTTAAAACTAGATCATTATTATTATTATTAGGATAGATTTTTCTTAACTATGGATTTACCAAGTGTCAAATCTCTCAAGATGTTAACCTCTTTTTTAGTGCAAAATTTTAGGAAAAGTTTGCACTTCGAAAGATTTTATTCCACTAGACTCTTGGTAGATCTACACTTAAAATGGATCTATACTAATTCTAAGCAAAATACTAATAAAATATTTTAGCTATAAGAAATATTTTATTTTCACTAATTTTATATGATATATATACATTGTTGACATTGAAATATTTTATTTATGATTCACATTCTCCACATTTTTTTATTAATACACGCCCCTCATATTTAGAAATAGAAAACACACACATATAAAAAAAAAATATTACTCTCAACATGCATATTGAAATATTTGATTTATGACTCAAATTAAGCTTCTTTTTTTAGTTAATTTTTTTTAAGATGATATATATCAACTCCATATCAATAGTGGCATAAATTACATATCTCTCACAATGGGAATCCAATTTTTGATAAATTAAATACTTTATTTTCCTTTATATAAAATTGATATAAAAATTATGATATTTAATATGGAGATTGAATTTTTTTATTTATAGTTACTACTATATTTTTTGTTATTAATATTTTTTGTTTTAAATATAACATGTCAACTAAACATAGAATGAATTACATGCTATTTATTAAATTGATATTTAGTAGTGAAAAATCATAAATCTCCTTTGTATTAAAAATAAATAGATAAATCAAATTTATTAAAAATTGATGTAAAATTTAAAATGAAAATTGAAATATTTTATTTATAACTAAAATTACCTAGAGAAAAATACTCTACCAATTATTTATCCCCACTTTAATGTGAACCATCCATGCGACTATGTATAAATGCCCCTGATGCCCTGGGTCCACATTCACTTCCATCCCATAAATGCACATATTTTAATTTTATCTGAATAAATTAGATGTGCACTGTCTATTTGCCCCATGGTATGGAGTAATAACCAAGCGAGTGGAGTAGCTCATAACATATAATATTATAACGTAACGTGTGCATTGTACCACTCATGTCAAAAAAGTTTCGCTATCACGTAAGAAAATTAAATGCTTTCTATTCTTCAACCAATAATATGCTATATATGAGAGAGATCACTCCATTAATGGGAATTAACATTAATTGGATTTAGTTAATAAATTTAAAACATATTTTTAAAAATAATGATGATATTGATATCTAAATATAAGTTTCCAATATTGAGCTAATTTTGAATTGATGTATCCATCTAAGCCTCAATTTTGAATTGATGTATTCATCTAAGCCTCAATTAAAATTTTTGGATTAAATGTTTCTTAATTGTTTTAAAATGAAAAAGTAAATTAATATTAATATTAAAAGTTGGATTTATAGATTTTTTTTGAAATTTTAATAAATTTTAATTTTGATAGAAATTTGGTTAGCCTAGATTTATTTTGATTTCAGATATATCAAATATTAAGATAGATTAAATCTCTCAAAGTGTAAATTTTTTTTAGCCTGCAAAACTTAAAAGAATGTATGTATTTTTAGAGAATTTATCTCTCTCAACACTTAAGAGATCTGAGATTAAAATATATATAACTCCACTCAATTTCTACTAAAATTAAAAAAAAAAATATTGATATGGATGATACTTGATTTATAGAGATCTGCTTACCAATATTAATTTGAGTACACTTATCTATCTTGATTCCTAATATTAATTTGAGTACACTTATCCATCTTGATTCCTAGGTTGAGTAAGATACTTTTAACCCTTAATTTTTAATTGAAATTAACTAAAATTAAAATTAAACTCGGCTAGCTAGATTTTTACTAAAGTAAAAAGTATTAATATAATTACATTAAAACAAAGAAGGCCCAAGGGTTAGCTCAAGTGGTCGAGTCCCCGTTGTTAAGTACCTCATCGATCGAGAAGTTACAGGGTCAATTCTCCTTGATGTCCTTGGGGTTAGGCCATGCTAGTTTGGCCGACATGCTTTAAAAGGTTCCCTTAGGAGTTTATCTCCCCAGATTTTTCCAAGAGAACAAAAAAAAAAAAATTACATTAAAACAAATAAATAATTCAATAAAAGTTTGTTTGTAACATGTTCCATCCATAATTAGTCATAGTTTTAAAGGGCAAAGGAATATGTTGATGAATGAAATATGAATATAGGTTATAATTAAAATAGTAATTTTAATTTGTAAGTAAATTACAATTTTGTTAATTGGAGTTATCATGGGAAATTGAGTAGACAGATTGTTGTCTTCTCCACCCAGGTTCAAATCCCCAGTAGTGGCATGATGAGCTATTATTGTAGTGGCTTTGTGCCTATGAATACAGTTGCACTTGCTTCAAAGGTTGTGAACTCTTAAATACAATATAATATAATAGTATTTCTTGAAATTTTGTGATTTTAATGTGTTTGCAAGGTGAAAATTTGGATATTATTCACATAGAAAATCCAAAAGCATCTTAAAAATATGTTTTAAAATTGTTAGCTAAATTGAATTAATTCGAATTTAGAGTGCCCCGTCTCGCTTTCTCTTGCATGTACACATATAAAATCATCAATGAATTCAAAATATGATTTTAAGTTGTTTGTTAAATCAAATTAATTCACATATCAACATTACAACAATATAATATACATGTATAGTAACATTATAACAATATAATATACATGTATAGTATGTTACATATAACAATATATAACAAGTGAAGGAATAACAGAACAACAATACCATTCATAATTTATAGATAAGATGAATTAGAAGATTTACAAAATACTCTCCCTCTAGAAGTATATTAATGAGGTATACATTATCATAACATAGTCAAAAAGATACTTGGTAAGGAAGATAATGTTGTTTCCTAAAATCAGCTCTCAGACATTCACAAACATGTTCTTTTATATAGATTGTACATCTATCTATTATTCTTAATTAATGGATACCAAAATATTAAATATTGTAATAATAATTCTTGTTAGGATCAAGTGATATATATATATATATATGGATAATTATTTACAAATCAAAAAAGTAAATTATTGGATGATTTGGTGGCAGACTTGACAAATAAATGTTTGGAAAGATTCATAATACCTTATTTGTGATTTGTTGATTTGTTTGGAACGATTCATAATTGATTCATAATTGCTACATCTTGGTTGATTTAAATACCTGAGTGTTGTCAGTAACAATCTTTCTTGGACAGTCAAATCTAGCGAGTATATTCTCCTCCATATATTTAATGACCAGTGCATCAATTGCATTCCTGGTAAGGATGGCCTCCACCCATTTAATGAATTAGTTTGTTGCTATGAATATCCACTTGTGTTGACCACTTGATGGTGGGTGTATCTCCCCAATAAAATCTAGCCCTCATTGTCTTAATGACTCTTCTACAAAAACGGGGATCAAAGGGAGGGGTGTCAGCCTCTGCTTTTCAGCAAAAATATGGCATTTTTCACAGGCCTTGACATATGCATGAACCTTGCCAAATAACTTGGGCCGGTAGAATCCAACTTTGAGAATCTTATGGGTTGTGGCCCTCCATCTATAATGTCCCCCACAGACACAATTATGAAACTCATTTATCACCTTAGGAATCTCCTCTTCCACCAGGCATAATAGCAAGATTCCCATTGATTCCTTCCAGTAGAGTTGGCCATTTGAGATAACGATCTTTTGATCTTGTAGCCTCAAGGCTCTATATTTTACTTTGTTGAAATTCAATGGGTAGCTTAGAAAAAGTAAGTAGTGAACAAGATGCTTGTACAAGCCTGAGACTAGACACTTCATTTGGATTTTCTATGTTTAGGTTTCAATGTATCTTTGTTCTTCTTGCTCTTTTTCATTTTCCTAATTTCATAGTAGGTTTATGACAGAGGCTTGGAAATTAGCTTTAGACAATATTTTAGCCAACCCCTGCTCCTTAATCAATTTGGTAGGCTTAATATCCATATCATGTTCTTGAATCTTGGCAATCCATTTGCCTCTCTTGGCTTCACTATCGCCATGTATGAGGATATCTTTCACAACAACTGTAGGGACATAAGTGATTACCTTTTAATGCAAGACATAAATTCGGAAAGCCTTCAGAGCCTTGACCAGGGTGTAGGCATATTTTTCCATAATATTATATTTTGATTCTGCATCTCTCAACACTTGATTGAAAAATGTAATCTGTTGCTCATGTCCTTCACCATTTTTCTACAATAAAACAATTGCCACCATGTTAAGAGACGCAAAAGAGAAAATGAGGAATGGCCTTTGATATCCTGGGCTAGCTAAGACTGGGGGCTTCTAAAAAAGCATTTTTTATTCTAGCGAATGATTCTCGAGCCTCAATGGCCAACTTAACCTCCTTATTCTTCTTTAACATATATGTGATTTCTTTCACAATTTCAGCATAGTTTGGTATAAACCTCCTTAAGAAATTTATTCTGCCCAAGAAGACTTGAATTTCCTTTTTATTTCTTGGTAATGGAATATTTCTAATAGCATTCACCCTTTTGGGGTCAATATTTACCCCTTCCCTTGTTACTATATGGCCCAATAGTTTGCCTTCACTTAGAGCAAATTGTGATTTCTTGGGGTTTAAATACAAACCATATTTCCTACACTTTGCAAAAGTGAGTTGCAAGTGTTGGAGATGCTCCTCATCTGATTTCAAGAAAACAACTATGTCATCTAGATAAATCACTACGAATTTGTACTTCTCCCCAACGAATGTTATATCCATTTCCCTTGGAAAGTGGCTCCAACATTTATAAGGCCAAAAGGCATCCTGGCATACATAAATGTCCCCAATGATGTGGTAAACATTGTTTTCTCCTGATCCCCGGGATGTACAATAACCGGCTTACATCCAAAGAAACCATCCATTATGGACATTCTGGCAAATCCCACTACTTTCTTCAAAATATAATCCATTTTAGGCAAAAGTAATTGTCTTTCAACGAGGCCCTATTTAAGTTTCTAAAATCCACACACAACCTAATTTCCCCATTTTTCTTCATGGCAGGGACTAATTTTTCCACCCAATCTAAATACCTCAGACGTATGATAATTTTAGCCTGTAACAACTTCTTCACTTCCTTCTTAATTGACAGGAGTAGTAGGGGATTGATTTTCCTAAGCTTCTACTTGTAGGGTTTCATCCTAGCTTTTAAAGGAATTTTGTGTTGTATGTCATTGGGGTCGAAAGTCTTCAAATCATCATATGACCAAGAAAACACATCCATATACTTCTTAAATAGGTCAAGATATCTTTGTTTTTACTCTTTTACAACTCATTTAGCTAACCTGATGACTCTAGGATCCTTTCTGTGGAAATATTACAGTACTTCGCATCCTCTTCAAGCTCCCATTTTGTTGGCTTAGTAGCCACATAATTTGAGTTAAATACTCTCCAATGGAACCGACCCTTTGGGGATAGTATTTCCCTTTAATTGCAAGATGTTATGGCCAACAATTTATTCCTACTAATCTGCTTGTTTTTATTTCGTTGTATTTCACCTTCCTGATCAATCATTGAGTTAGAGAATTCCCCAATGCTTGATCTATTCATCATCCTAAAAAACCTGCCAATATTTCACATTGTTCGGCACTAAAGGCCTATATTTGACCTCAACTTCATATTTGAGTAAGGGGTTTTGCAGGGGTTTAAATTTGTTGGTAGCAATTTCCAAGGTATCGACCATCCTATTCCGCTCCCTGGGTAGAGAATGAATATTGAAGGTAGGAAAAAAATTTCAACCAGATCACATACCTCATTTCTGTAGGAATTCAACGTTGGGTGCTTGGTTTGACATTTATTCTTTACTTGTTTCACCACCAGCTCGAAATACCCAAACACTTTCAAGCATCTAATATTAAGGTTTTTAGCAACTTGCAGCCCCAATAGCAAGGTTTCATATTCAACAACATTATTTGTTGCTTCAAATTCTAGTTTGAAGGAGAAAGGAATAAGGTTGCCTCTTGGGGATACGAACAACACACCTACTCTATTACCTTCCCCAGAATAAGCACCATCAAAGTATAATTTCCATACATGATCATGATATAGTGGTTGTTTACCCAACTAGGCAGAAACCTCCGCCAGAGTAAATTCTATGATTTGATCATCCTCTTCCGGTGAAAGAGAAGAAAAATATTTTTCTTGACCATACACATGAGCATTCTTTGAGCAATTTTCCTTTGTAACTATCTTTACAATTCTGGTTTCTATGTATAATTTGTGTTCCTCTCCTCCAAACACTAGAAAAATAGCATATGTTAGATCCAATTTAATAGACCCTCCGAGTTTCATCCCCCATGACTTGGACAAGAGCATAACCAATCTTGCGGGGATGTCGACGACTACGATATCCATTACCACGCTTGTCATCGAGATTTGAGCCAAATTAACCACTATATATTTGATCATACCCAGGCACTTTACTCTTTTAGAATCAAAAGAGTATAAATCATTGTATGGTTTTGTTATATGTAAACCTAATTGTTCCATTACGGACAATGGCATTAAATTATGAGAATCTCTCAAGTCAAGCATAGAGTTGTGCAACAACAGATCATGGATCACCAAGGTGATATAGAATGGTGGAGTGGAAGGGTCCTTCTCCTCCACATGTGGCCAAAACACGACCATGGGTCTCTCTTCTTATAGATTGATCTATCTTGAAGGGGGGGTGATGGTGGGTGAATGCATGAATTGAGAAACTTGTGCTTTATAACTGGGTTGTTTCAATAATTCGGTCAAAGGAACATCTATCTTGACTTTCTCTAATTCTTTTTGCAGGCTGAAAGTGGAGGGGTTCCTATCAATTTTAGCTCACTCGGATGGTTCGTTGTTTTCTCTGCATATTGGTTTCATCTGCACTGCTTTTGATACTTAGGATTCAAGATGCATGGGATTGTAGGACTCTCCTTCAATTGGTGGGACCGTGTTTACTGGTTTCTTGCCTTTGTCTGCCGGTTCAGGGGGATTGGGTTTAGGAGTTTCTTCATTATGATATTGAACCTTAGATATTTTCCTGGATGACCTCAAATCATACTTCCTATGCAGTTGGGCTTCCATAAAGTCAGCAAATTGTTTCCAGTAAATGTTTATCTCATTATCATCCAACAGGATATTCAATCCTCCCCTTCTCCTCGATGTGCTTCTATCTCTTTTTCTCCTTGTGAGAGAGAAGAGAACTAGTTTTCCTGCACTTCTATAGCATCTTCAACACTTTCCTCAAGATCATCTTCTAAATACAAAGGAGGCTGTATCTAATCTTGTTGATCCTTTCTTTCCCTTTGCAAGAGTTTTAAAGGTGGCCTCCTGTACTAGGGGTTAAAGTTCATATTGGGAGCTTGTTGACTTTGCTGAGGAGGATTTTTTCTATCTAGTTCCAACTTTACAAGTTTGTTTGACAAATTTCTTATTAACTTGTTCATTTCATCCAACTTTTGTTATTGGGTTTCCTTTGCATGACCTAATGAACTAACGTCTTCCTTTCCCCTTCTCCTATCACAATATTCGACCTTCCCTTTCCATTTTCTAGCAGACGTGAATTTTTCTTCAACTTCCTAAGCATCTATCTGAATTTGATCTAGTGTACGCGATTTTCTTTCTCTGAGAGAGAACCCAAAGTTTGAATCAAAGGCTCCGACGAAGACCACTTTAGCAACTTCCTGTGCAGGTTTAATTTCAGAAAGAAGGATGTTATATAGTTTATTGAACCTCTTTATAAATTATGAGACATATTTGTTATGTTTTTTCTTCATTGCATCAAATTTAGTAAGAATATACCCATGATCCCTTTTCTCTCCCCACTTCTGCATGAAAGAGTTCTCAATTTCCTCCCAAGTGTTAATTGAATCATCTGGTCAGGTCTTAAACCATTCCCTGATGTCTCCATCTAAGGATTGAATGAAAAGTCTTAAGACTATGTCCAAATGTAGCACATTTAAATTCTCAGTGAATGCATTGAATATTTCTATATGTCTTTGAGCTGAAATATCATCCTCCCCATTGAATCTTGGCAGTAGTTTAAGGTAATCTTGTGGCATCTCATTGTTGTAAGTTAAGTGAAGCATATTTATTAAGTAGGAAACTAGGGATGAGCATGTTTTGCAATGGAGGTTGTAGAAGTTTTGCCACAGGGCCTGGTTGAGGGGCTGTGTGAATGACAACTAACTGGAGCTATGGTGGAGCGTTAATAGTTCTCTGAGTCGGACTAGTGATAAGGATATCCTTGACTCCTTCATCTTCTGGGAAGGTATGGAATATGAAATGAGGTTAACTGAGAAAAATCTCTTCATATTTGATTTTTGAGGAGTTAGAGCTAAGCAGTGGGAAATGTTCTTCAGAATACCCTAGAACTTTGGAGAAGGACTTAGGGTAATTTATTTAAGACTTTTTCGAGCTGGAAGTTGAAACTTTGGAGGCTGAGATCACAGGATTTGGACTACTAGGAGTTCTCTCTTTCCAAACCCTCCTAGAAACAATTCTTTCTAGGTCAAATACAGGGGGGGTCTTCTACTATAAAGTATCAGAGCGAGTATGAGGCCTCCTGAAATCCAAGGTGACCAACTTAGGATTTATATAGCGGAGTTTCCAAGGTGAGAGATTTTCAACCCACAACCCCTTTCACTCACCTGAACAAAGGGGTGTACAAGTGTCATACCCAGCGAAAATATTTTGATTTCGTCCCTGACAACGATGCCAGAAGATGTTGTAGCTCCTAGTGACAACATTCGGGTTGAGGGAAGTCAGTGCCTAGGACACCTTAAAGTATTTGTAAGATTTTTGAAATATCATTTAATCTTTAAAACACAACACAAATTATAAATGGTTCAAATATCTCTTCCGAAGGGAAGATTCAATCATTAACAGAAAACTCTAGAAAGAAATTAACATTCGGCTTTGGTGGCTAGCTTGCAGAAACACATAGTTCATTTGGTCGTTATATCATACATGAAAGAAGAACACGAGGAAAAGAAATTTAATACACAAGGCTTATTACATAATCCTATGCATCAAATTTCATCAAGGAAATGAGAAAGTGAAGACTGTAAATGAAATTCAAAGGACACAGAGCACATATTAAGGACATTAGATCTCATTTATCATAAGTATCTTTGATCAAATTAGACATAGATGAATCCATGATTCTAAGACTAAATCCAACAACTATTATTACATGCCATCCGAGAAGAAAGAAACATATAATGGAATAAACAAATGAGATATTACATACTACAACTTCATGATATTGGAATTACCATAACTTCTTTATTAATCCGTAGATAAAGCATATACTAGTTGTTCTTTTCCAATTCATAGTTCAGGAAGCCCTTTGAAAACAAAGATCCCCCTTCAAAAATATCTCATAAACAATTTTATAGGGTGTCATGAATGAGTACCCCTTACAAAAACATTGCTTCTTAACCTACTAATGATTTCGTAACAACAAAAATGGTGCGATCGTGCTACTTACACAACTGTCCCAACTAAAACATAACTGAATTGATTGCATTCTTGAAATGGAATATTTACAAAAGCATAAAAATCATAAAATGTCATGATTGACATGAACAAAATATCTTCATTGATGTTGGGCCACCTCTGGTGGTAGAGGTCTTGGCTCACTAGTTTGAAGTCGAGGTGGATTAATGAATTGGTCACAGTTTTGCCATAATGTTGGGCTTGGTAGAGGAGAACAAAAGATATTTTGATAAGAAATCCTAAGGTTGGTGAAATCTTCATAATTCGGCTTGGTGGGAAATAATGAACTCACTATCCACAACAACTAGAATACCTCCTTAGATAGTTTACTATAGTTTTTCCTTTGAGAGAGGAGGTTTCTTCATGAGAGGATTCAACCTTGCTCTTAGATTCCACCAGCATTTGATTATATTGCTCCCATGTGATCAATCCTCTTATGACGTCCCAAAAGATTGGCAATCCAACTTTAACCCTTTGATCGAAATCTGAATTAAAAGTAGCCACAACTCTTAACACCATTTCTAGACATTCGTCGGCCTTGGCTCTAGCATTTTCCTTCTGAATCATTTTGGATACTTCCATGATGGAACTTACTCAGTCCACAATATCCATGGTCCTCAGCTCATTGGTTCGATTTTCGTTAATATACCAAACAAATTTTCCTGTTGTCTCAACATTTTTGTCATATTATCCTTGGTTGATAAAATGAAGAACTCATAATCCTTAACAACAAGTTTTAGTTCTACCACCAAGGTTATATTTTCCCATATGCTCTTTACTTCAGTTATGATTTCATCCCATATTAACTACTTGGCCTGGAGGAGGGGTATGCTACCTTTCAACCTACTTTTCAACTCAATATTCTCCTGATTTGTGGTCTGCATATTTTTGTTGATATGCTCAATATTTCCCCTTCTAGTCTCCACTTATTTTTCCTTCTATGCGAGAGCACACTTAGCATTTTCCAGATCCACTTGCACTTCCTTGAGTTCACCTTCAGAGAGTTTCAATTCAGTGGGGGTCTTCGTTAGCTGTTCAGTGGGATTTTGTGGATTTTTTGGTACCAGCACTACAAAATATGTAAGTCAATCTTCTGTTGGAGGTCTTCCACATGTTGCTTGAGAGCCACCACTTCATTGTTTATATCAATTAGTTCTTTGGCCAAAATTTATTTTTGCCCTTCAACCTGAGCTAATTCCTTGGATTGCACATGTTCACTAGCAGGCATGTTCAACTTATGCCTTAGGCATTGGATCTTAGCCCGAGAACTATGAGTAAGAGTCTCTATTGCAATCTTATCTTCTAGATTCACTCCGAGTTTCAAAATTAGTTCTTTGAAGTTTTCATTCTGCATATGGAGAGCCCTAGAGTTAGCTCTCTACTACTTCAGTTTTGTGGAAACATTCTCCAAAAGTAAGGTCTAATAAGGGATTGAATTTGATGCCAACTTCTGTTGTATTTCTTATCTAATTCTCTTGCAGCTCTCTTCTATAAAATTCGTTGCTACCTAACTAGGTCCTTTTGTTGTTGAGCTCCCGACATAACCCATAATTGCTACTTCTGTAGATGTGGAGGCAGAGGCTTGAGGGGGATTTTCTAAGGTCACCTAAAAGCCTAGTTGGTCCAGATTTGTCTCAATCAACCTTGTCTCAATCTCCTCATCAACTTCTTCTTGAATTTTGGTCCTTTTGCTTGAGTGGGCTTCTTCCATTTCAATGTATTCAGCCTCATCCACATTTCTCTTTTGGGCCTTATCCTTTGAGGCCAGAGTCTCAATCTCCATCTTTGTATTAATAAGCTAGAAATCAAAGTTAGCTTTCCATTCAAGTTCAGGCCTATATTCATGATCATAAGGTGAGGCATTTATACTTTTCCTTTTCTTTGAGATAATTCCATGGGTGTCATAGTGCCTAGTTTCTCCCATTTCAAAATTTAGCTCCTTCAATAAGTATTCAACTAGCTGAAAGGCTCGTATGGTATTTACAATGAAAGGTCCTATTGGTTTGCCCAATTTGAACATGTAAATATTCTTGGTAGGGACGAAGTGGATTTGATCAACATGCAAGATCTAATGAATAAATTCTAGGGTGAAGATTCTCATGGGCATAAAGACAGGTAAACAGTAAGGAGGAATATCAGACCCATAAACCCTAATTTCAGTATAATCTTCGAACAAGTACTAGTCTCCCACCCTAGTGTATTTACTGAGTTGGAGGATTTATTTTTATTGGGGAAAAATCCTTGGGGGATAGTCATTATGGATGATTTTATAGGTTGTAGACATATAAGTGGAAATGAAATGAGAATAACCCTCATTGTTGCGTTTCTTTCTAACAACAACATCCCAATCAAAGACAAGCTTCCACTGTCTATGGGAATCCATGAGACTGAGGCCCAAACATTGAAATTCATCAACATGGGTATATATGAATAGATAAAGCATAATGGAATATTATCTAAAATAGGTGGCAATAGGAAAATGGTACAACTGAAATTTAATAGATTCAACTAGGAATGAGGGTATAACAACCATGGCATGAATGCATCATTACTCTCAGAAACCCTATGGAAGCCTTGGTAATATTTGTGGTGTCATCCTCTCCAAGAAATAGGGAAATCACCGTGAGAATGGGTTGCACAACTTCTGTAAATATGAGTATAGGAAAAGAATTAGCGACGGGTAGGGTTTGATATCTAGGAGCCAAAATCATCTACAGGAAAGCTTGTTGTTTCCCAGTCAAGAGAGCATTGTAGTTGTAAAATAAGGTTGTCTCTGTAAATTTCTTAGGACCGGGAGTGACTAGGTAGATAAAATCCTTTTGTATCAATTCTATATTTATTTCCATAATTTTCACTCCAGTAGAGGGTACAAAACACTTTCTTTCTTCAACATAAGATGCGGCGAGATAGGAAACAAAATTTGGGAAATAGTAGACAGATGGGGAAATTTGGTAATACAACCCTGACTCTACTACCCTAAAGGGGTATTCTCCCTTGAAATGACGGTCATACATGTCGAGTCGAAGGTCAGATAGGTGATAGGGTCATGGTGATTCATGAATTTTAGCTTCCTTGTCCATAATGGGTTCAATGTTCCAAGAGGGTTTGACCTCTCGCGGTTTGGGGGTTTTGGGCGCAAGTTTTATCATCTTAAGGATAAGGACAAAAAGCCGTGAGTTGAGGGCCTACGGGTTACATGATGATAGGGCGAGTTTGGAGTAAATGACATTTTAGGTGATTCTGGACTATATAATAGTTGGAAAACATTGTGGATTAGTGGAGCATCAGGAGAGCCCGACTATAGAAGATATATTTCGAAATTCAAATGGCTTGCGGGTCCTATTTTTATAGGCAGGAGAAAATGGTAACATGATGTCAGATGAGTGTGTGAGGGGGTGACAGGTGATGCTGGGGGGTTGGTAGTGTGACTCAACATAAGGACCTAGTTAGATTGCCAAGACCCGCAGGTGGATTTAAAGCACGACTTTGCCTTTATTGAATTAGCAATCCTCGTGATGCGGATAAAGCAAGATACTATCTTAATGGAAGAGATCTTGATGGGAGTTGCATTGTTGTGAAAATTGCCAGACGGTGTGGATCAATCTAATTGCAGAGAAACATGGACAGCATGATGATCAAACTTTGAAATAGTGTCAATGGTTTTAAAACTCAGTCCAAATATTCAGTGCAGAGCGTTGTTAAATGGAAGGTATGCGGTGTTAGTATTCATTTGGAAACGAATTTCAGTTTATATGAATTGGTTGCCATAACAGAGTGTTTGAAGATCCTGGTTATTGCAGGCCCTACCTGCATCAGGTGGATCCAAACATTGGTAAAAAATCAATGGCATTAGGCACACACATATGTGAATTGTTTAACATAGCTAAACATTTGTACCTTTTAGATTATCTGATGATGAACGATAAATAAAAACTCTCATTTGCAGAGAGATATATTCTCCCATAATTAACCTAAGTTATAAATCCATTATATAATGTTAGGCTCATACGCTAAAATTTATCTCAGTAACAAAATCTCATATCAATAATAACCTTCCATCCTATATTTCTCAAAAAGATTGATCATGAATTCAAGTCATTCATGATTAAAACAGCGAATCAATATTTATATTACAATAATTATCTTTTATAATAAATTAAAATGTATTTATAATAATTTGTTTCTTTATATTAATATAAATAATATAATTTTCTTAACAAAAATTACAAATTTATATTTCAAAAATATTAATATATAATTCCCATAAATTTAACAATAAATTTATTAAAAAATAAATTTTTAAATAAAAAACCATTATTATTTATTTTATAATTTAATATTTTAATAAAATATGATGTTAAATTGAAAATGTTTTTGAATTGAGGCTTCTGTGATCCATAATAGTTGAAAGAATAACTTCGGCGTAAATTACATGTAGACAGACATTTGTCGACGACTTTCGAACCAACAAGTGTGGTTCATTGTCAGGACAAGTTGAAGAAACAGATCCAGCTTAACATGTTAAATAGTCTGAGCAGAGACTCCAACCACTAAATCGACCAACGGCTAATTTTGACCTTAGGACCCAGGTCAAATTATTATTCATTAATTTAATATTAATACTATTTTTAATATTATTATTATATAAGTTATTAGGTAAATAATATATAGATACATAAAATATTTTTAATGATTAGATTTTTAAAATTAATTTATCTATTTATATTTATATTTATCTATTATATAATATATAATACTATATTATATAATATATATAAGTTATAATATTAGATTATTAAGTTAGGATTAAATAAAATACTTTTAATGGTTAGTTTAAGAAGATAATTTGCTTATTTATTTAAATTATTGTTAATACATAAATATATATAATAGTAATAGGTTGTTAATGACGAGAGTAATTTTAATGGTTAGCTTAAAAAGTAAATTATTAATTTATTTACTAATA
>APFE030928602.1:0-37117 GCA_000404065.3 Pinus taeda | reverse complement strand
ATTTTAATTTGTGCAATATGTTACATTACATTGGATTGATATAAATTGATGTTATAATTTATTTCAATATTAAATTATCCTACACTTTAGACTACCATACAATGTGGACCGTACACGAGACTAGGTATAAATGCCCCTGATACCCCGGGGTCCACATTCTTCACTTCCATCCCATAAATGCACATACTTTAATTTTATGTAAATAAATTAGACCGTGCAGTGTCTATTTGCCCATATAATATTATAATGTAACATGTGCATTAATGTCAACCAATAGTATGCTTCTACCCCTGCCATCCACTTTATATATGAGAGAGATCACTCCATTAATGGGAATTAACATTAATTGGATTTAGTTAATAAATTTAAAACATATTTTTATAAATTAGGATGGTGTTTATTTCTAAATATAAGTTTCAAATATTGAGCTAATTTTGAATTGATGTATTCATCTAAGTCTCAATTATAATTTTGGATTAAATGTTCCTTAACCGTTTTAAAATGAGAAAATAAATTAAAATGAATGGTAATAGTTAGAAAGTAAATTAAAATTAATGTTAATGGTTAGATTTATAGATTAATTATTTTTTATTTTGGTGGAAATTTTCCTAAATTTTATTTTTGGTAGAAATTTGATTAGCCCATATTCATTTTGATCTCATATATCAAATATTAAGATAGATTAAATCTTTGAAGATGCAAATTTTTTTAGGCTGTAAAATTTAAAGAATTGTATATATTTTTAGAGAATTTTCTCTCTCAACACTTAATAGATCTGTGATTAAAATAGATATAGCTCTACTTAATTTTTGATAAAATAAAAAAATGTATGTATTTTTAGAGAATTTATTTCTCTCAACACTTAAAGATCTGGGTTTCAAATAGATATACCTCCATTCAATTTTTACTAAAATTAAAAAAATATTCATATGGATGATAATTGATTTACAGAGATCCGCTTACCAATTTGAATACCCTTATCCATCTTGATTCTTAATATTAATTTGAGTACACTTATCCATCTTGATTCCCAAGTTGAGTAAGATATTTTTACCCCTTAATTTTTAATTGAAATTAACTAAAATTAAAATGAAACTCGGTTAGTTAGATTTTTACTAAAGTTAAAAAGTATCAATATAATTACATTAAAACAAGTAAATAATTCAATAAAAGTTTGTTTTGAACATGTTCCATCCATAATTAGTCATAGTTTCAAAGGGCAAAGGAATATGTTGATGAATGAAATATGAACGTAGGTTATAATTATGATAGTAATTTTAATTTGTAAGTAAATTATAATTTTGTCAATTGGGATTATCATGGGCAGTTGAGTAGAAGGATTGTTGTCTTCTCCACCTAGGTTCAAATCCCTAGTAGTGACATGATGAGCTATTAATGTAGTGGCTTTGTGCCTATGAATATAGTTGCATTTGCTTCAAAGGTTGTGAACTCTTAAATATAATATAATATAATAGTATTTCTTGAAATTTTGTAATTTTAATGTGTTTGCAAGGTGAACAATTAGCTATTATTCACATAGAAAATCCAAAAACATCTTAAAAATATGTTTTAAAATTGTCAGCTAAATTGAATTAATTCGAATTTAAAGTGACCCATCCCGCTCTCTCTTGCACGTACACATATAAAATCATTGATGAATTCAAAATATGATTTTAAGTTGTTTGTTAAATCAAATTTATTCCCATAGTAACATTACAACAATATAATATACATATATAGTAACATTATAACATTATAATATGTATAGTATTCTACATATAACAATATATAACAAGTGAAGGAATAACAAAACAACAATACCATTCATAATTTATAGATAAGTTGATTGAAGATTTACAATATACTTTCCCTCTAGAAGTATATTAATGAGGTATACATTATCATAACATAGTCCAAAAGGATGAAGATAATATTGTTTCCCAAAATCAGCTCCCAGACTTTCACAAACATATTCTTTTATATAGATTGTACATCTATCTATTATGCTTAATTAATGGATACCAAAATATTAAATCTTGCAATAATAGTTATTGTTAGGATCATGTGATATATATGGATAATTATTTATAAGTCAAAAAAAAAAATTATTGGATGATTTGGTGGCAGACTTGACCAATAAATGTTTGGCAAGATTCATAATACCTTATTTGTGATTTGTTGATTTTTTGATTTGTTTGGAAAGATTCATAGTTGATTCATAATTGCTACATCTTGGTTGATTTAAATACCCGAGTGTTGTCAGTAACAATCTTTCTTGGATAGCCAAATCTAGCGAGGATATTCTCCTCCATAAATTTAATGACCACTGCATCAATTACATTCCTGGTAGGGATGGCCTCCACCCATTTAATGAATTAGTTTGTTGCTATGAGTATCCACTTGCGTTGACCACTTGATGGTGGGTGTATCTCTCCAATAAAATCTATCCCCCATCGTGTTAATGACTCTTCTACAAAAACAGGGATCAGAGGGAGGGGTGCCAGCATTTGCTTTTCAGCAAAAATATGGCATTTTTCATAGGCCCTAACATATGCGTGAACCTCGCAAAATAACTTGGGCCAGTAGAATCCAACTTTGAGAATCTTATGGGTTGTGGCCCTCCATCTATAATGTCCCTCGTAGACACAATTATGAAACTCATTTATCACCTTAGGAATATCCTCTTCCACTAGGCATAATAGCAAGATTCCCACTGATTCCTTCCAGTAGAGTTGGCATTTGAGATAATGAACTTTTGAGCTTGTAGCCTCAAGGCTTTATATTTTACTTTGTTGAAATTCAATGGGTAGCTCAGAAAAAGTAAGTAGTGAACAAGATGTTTGTACAAGCTTGAGACTAGATACTTCATTTGGATTTTCTATGTTTAGGTTTAAATGTATCTTTGTTCTTCTTTCTATTTTTTGTCTTCCTAGTTTGCTAGCAAGTTTATGCCCAAGGCTTGGAAATTAGCTTTAGACAATATTTTAGCGAATCCATGCCACTTAATCAATTTGGTAGGCTTGATATCCCTATCAGATTCTTGAATCTAGCAATCCATTTGTCTCTCTTGCATTCACTATCGCCATGTATGAGGATATATTTCACAACAACTGTAGGGACATAATCAATTACCTTTGAATGCAAGACATAAATTCAGAAAGCCTTTCGAGCCTTGACTAGGGCGTAGGCCTATTTTTCCATAATATTATATTTTGATTCTGCATCTCTCAACACTTGACTGAAAAATGCAATTTGTTCCTCATGTATTTCACCATTTTTCTGCAATAAAACAAATGCCACCGTGTTAAGAGAGACAAAAGAGAAAACGAGGAATGGCCTTTCATAGTTTGAGCTAGCTAAGACTGGGGCTTCTGCAAAAGAATTTTTTATTCTAGAGATGATTCCTGAGCTTCAATGGTCCACTTAACCTCCTTGTTCTTCTTTAATATATCTGTGATTTCTTTCACAATTTCAACATAGTTTGGTATAAACCTTCTTAAGAAATTTATTCTGCCCAAGAAGACCTGAATTTCCTTTTTATTCCCTGGTAATGGAATATATCTAATATCAATTTCCTTTTTATTCCTTGGTAATGGAATATTTCTAATATCCTTCGCCCTTTTGGGGTCAATATTTACTCCTTCCCTTGTTACTATATGGCCCAATAGCTTTCCTTCACTTAGAGAAAATTGTGATTTCTTGGGGTTTAAAGACAAACCATACTTCTTACACTTTGCAAAAGTGAGTTGCAAGTGTTGGAGATGCTCCTCATCTAATTTTGAGAAAACAATTATGTCATTGAGATCATCACTAAGAATTTGTACTTCTCCCCAAGGAATGTTATATCCATTTCCCTTTGGAAAGTGGCTCCAACATTTATAAGGCCAAAAGGCATCCCGGCATACATAAACGTCCCCAATGGTGTGGTAAACATTGTTTTCTCTTGATCCTCGAGGTGTACAACAACCGGGTTGTATCCAGAGAAATCGTCCATTATGGACATTCTGGTAGACCCCACTACTTTCTACAAAATATAATCCATTTTATGCAAAGGGTAATTGTCTTTCAACGAGGCCCTATTTAAGTTTCTAAAATCCACACATAGCCTAATTTCCCCATTTTTCTTCATGACAGGGACTAATTTTTCCACCCAATATGAATACCTCAGAGGTATGATAATTTTAGCCTGTAACAACTTCTTCACTTCCTTCTCAATTGATGGGAGTAGTAGGGGATTGATTTTTCTAAGCTTTTTCTTGTAGGGTTTCATCGTAGCTTTTAAAGGAATTTTGTGTTGTATGACGTTGGGGTTGAAAGTCTTCAAATCATCATATGACCAAGAAAACACATCCATATACTTCTTAAAGAAGTCAAGATATCTTTGTTTTTACTCTTTACAACTTCTTTAGCTAACCTGATGACTCTAGGATCCATTTCTGTGCCAATATTACAGTCCTTCACATCCTCTTCCAGCTCCCATTTTGTTGGCTTAGTAGTCACACCATTTCAGTTAAAAATACTCTCTAATGGAACCGACCCTCTGGGGATAGTATTTCCCTTTAATTGTAAGATTTTATGGCCAACAATTGATTCCTTCCAATCTGCTTGTTTTTCTTCTATTGTATTTTCACCTTCCTGATCAATCACTGAGTTAGAGATTCCCCAGTGCTTGATCTGTTCCTCATCCTAAAAAACCTGCCAATATTTCACATTGTTCGACACCGAAGGCATATATTTGACCTCAACTTCATATCTGAGTAAGGGATTTTGTAGGGGTTTAAATTTGTTGCCATAAATTGCCAAGGAATCGACCATCCTATTTCGCTCCTTGGCTAGAAACTGAATATTGAAGCTAGGAAAAAAAATTCAACCAGATCCCATACCTCATTTTTGTAGGACTTCAACCTTGGGTGCTTGGTTTGGCATTTATTATTTGCTTGTTTCACCACCAGCTCGAAATCCCCAAACACTTTCAAGCATCTAATATTAAGGTTTTTAGCAACTTGCAGCCCCAATAACAAGGCTTCAGATTCAACAACATTATTTGTGGCTTCAAATTCTAGTTTGAAGGAGAAGGAATAAGGTTGCCTCCTGGGGATACCAACAACACACCTACTCCATTACCTTCCCGAGAATAAGCACCATCAAAGTATAATTTCCATATATGATCATGATATGGTTGTTGTTTACCCAACTGGGTAGAAAACTCCTCCTGAGTGAATTCTACGATTTGATCATCCTCTTCCAGTAAAAGAGAAGAAAAGTATTTTTCCTGACCATACACAGGAGCATTGTTTGAACAATTTTCCTTTGTAACTATCTTTACAAATATGGTTTCTCTATATAATATGCGTTCCTCTCCTCCAAACAATGGAACAATAGCATATGTTAGATCCAATTAAATCGACCCTTTGAGTTTCATCCCCCATGACCTGAACAAGAGCATACCAAATCTTGCAGGGATTTCGGCGACTACGATATCCATTACCACGCTTTTCACCGGGATTTGAGCCAGATTAACCACTAGATATTTGATCATACCTAGGCCCTTTACTCTTTTAGAATCAAAAGAGTATAAATCTTTGTATGGTTTTGTTATATGAAGACCTAATTGTTCCATTACGAACAATGGAATTAAATTATGAGAAGCTCTCGAGTCAAGCATACCACTGTGAAACAACAGATCATGGATCACCAAGGTGATATAGAATGGTGGAGGGGAAGTGTCATGCTCCTCCACATGTGCTCCAAACACGACCATGGGTCTCTCTTCTTGTAGATTGAGCTATCTTGAAGGGTGGTTGATGGTGGGTGAACACATGAATTGAGAAACTTGTGCTTTATAACTAGGTTCTTTCAATAATTCAGTCAAAGTAACATCTATCTTGACTTTCTCTTATTCTTTTTGCAGGTTGAAAGTGGAGGGGTTCCTATCAATTTTAGCTCGCTCGAATGGTTCTTTGTTTTCTTTGCATATTGGTTTCATATGCACTGCGTTTGATACTTCATATTCAAGATGGATGGGATTGGAGGACTTTCCTTCAATTGGTGGGACCGAGTTGATTGGTATCTTGCCTTTATCAGCTGGTTCAAGGGGATTGGGTTTAGGAGTTTCTTCATTATGATATTGAACCTTGGATCTTTTCCTTGATGACCTCAAATAATACTTCTCGTGCAGTTGGGATTGCATAAAGTCAACAAACTGTTTGTAGTAGATGTCTATCTCATTATCATCCAATATGATATTCAATCCTCCCCTTATCCTCAATGTGCTTTTATCTCATTTTCTCTTTGTGAGAGAGAAGATAATTGGTTTTCCTGCACTTCTATAGCATCTTCAACACTTTCCTTAGGATCATCTTTAAATACAAAGGAGGTTCTATCTAATCTTTTTGTTCCTTTCTTTCCATTTGCAAGAGTTGTAAAGGCGACCTCTTGTACTGGGGGTTAAAGTTCCTATTGGGAGCTTGTTGACTTTGTTGAGGATTTTTTATTTTATTTTTTTTTTTTTATTTTTTATTTTTTATTTTTTTTTATTTTTTATTTTTATTTTTATTTTTTATTTTTTTATTATATATATATATATATATATATATTATATATATTATATATAATTATTTATTATTATTATTTTATTTTTTTTTTTTTTTTTTATTTTTTTTTCCTGTCTAGTTCCAACTTTACAAGTTTGTTTCACAAATTTCTTATTAACTTGTTCATTTCATCCAACTTTTGTTCTTAGGTTTCCTTTGCATGACCTAAGGAACTAACATCTTCCTTTCCCCTTCTCCTATCACCATATTCAGCCTTCCCTTTCCATTTTCTAGTAGACGTGAAATTTTCTTCAACCTCCAGAGCATCTATCTGAATTTGATCTAGTGTACGTGATTTTCTTTCTTTGAGAGTGAACCCATAGTCTGAATCAAAGGCTTTGGAAAAGACCACTTTAGCAGCTGCCTATGCGGGTTTAATTTCAACAGGAAGGATGTTATATAGTTTATTAAACCTCTTTGTAAATTATGAGATATATTCATAATGTTTTTTCTTCATTGCATCAAATTCAGTAAGAATATACCCATGATCCCTTTTATCTCCCCACATCTGCATGAAAGAGTTCTCCATTTCCTCCCATGTGTTAATTGAAGCATCTAATAAGGTCTTAAACCATTTCCTGACCTCCACATCTAAGGAATGAACAAAAAGTCTTAAGACTACGTCCAGATGTTCCACATTAAATTCTCAGTGAATGCATTGAAGATTTTTATATGTCTTTAAGCTAAAATATCATCCTCCTCGTTGAATCTTGGTAGGAGTTTAAGGTAATCTTGTGGCATCTCATTCAAAGGTTGTTGTATGTTAACTAGAGCATATTTATTAAGTAGGAAAATAGGGATGACCATTTTTTGCAAAGGAGGTTGTAGAAGATTTACCATAAGGCCTGGTTGAGGGGTTGTGTGAATGGAAGCTAACTGGAGCTATGGTGGAGCGTTAATAGTGCTCTGAGTCGGACTAGCGATAAGGATATCCTTGAACCTTTCATCTTCTGGGAAGGTATGGATATCCTTGAAGCAACGGGAAATGTTCTTCAGAATACTCCAGAACTTTGGACGAGAACTCGGGGTAATTTATTTTAGCCTTTTGCAAGCTAGAAGTTGAAACTTTAGAGGCTGAGATCACAAGATTTGGATACTAGGATTTCTCTCTTTCCAAACCCTCCTAGAAACAATTCTTTTTGGGTCAAATACAGGGGGAATCTTCTGCTATGAAGTATCATAGTGACTATGAGGCCTCCTGAAATCCAGGGTGACCAACTAAGGATTTATATAGTGGATTTTCCAAGGTGAGAGATCTTCAACCCATAGCCCCTTTCACTCACCTAACCAAAGGGGTGTACACGTGTCATACCAAGGGAAAATATTTTGATTCGGTCCCCGACAACGATGCCAGAAGATGTTGTAGCTCCTAGAGACAACATCCAGGTTGAGGGAAGTCAGTGCCTAGGACATCTTAGAGTATTTGTAAGATTTTTCCGTTATAATTTAATCTTTAAAACAAAACAAAAATTATAAATGGTTCAAATATCTCTTCCAAAGGGCGGATTCATTCATTAATAGAAAAATTTAGAGAGCAATTAACATTCAACTTTGGTGGCTAGCTTGCAGAAACACATAGTTCATTTGGTCGTTATATCATACATGAAAGAAGAACATGAGGAAAATAAATTTAATACAAAAGGCTTATTACATAATCCTATGCATCGAATTTCATCAAGGAAATGAGAAGGTGAAGATTCTAAATGAAATTCAAAGGAAATAGAGTGCATATTAAGGACATTATATCTCATTTATAATAAGCATCTTTGGTCAAATTAGACACAGATGAATCCATGATTCTAAGACTAAATCCAACAACTATTATTACATTCCATCTGAGAAGAAACACATAATGGAATAAACAAATGAGAGATTATATACTACAACTTCATGCAATTAGAATCACCATAACTTCTTTATTAATCCATAGATAAAGCATACACCAGTTGTTCTTTTCCAATTCATAGTTCATGAAGCCCTTTGAAAACAAATATCCCCCTTCAAAAATATCTCATAAATAGTTTTATAGGGTCTCATGAATGAGTAATCCTTACAAAAACATTCCTTCTTGACCTCCTAATGATGTCGTAACAACAAAAAAGGTGCGAGCGTGCTACTTGCACAATTGTCCCAACTAAAACATAACTGAATTGATTGCATTCCTGAAATGGAATATTTACAAAAGCATAAAAATCATAAAACATCATGATTGACTTGAACAAAATATCTTCATTAATGTTGGGACACCTCTCGTGGTAGAGATCTTGGCTCACTAGTTTGGAGTCGAGGTGGATTAATGAACTGGTCACACTTTTGCCACAATGTTGGGCTTGCTAGAGGAGAACAAAATAAATTTTGATAAGAAATCCTTAGGCTGGTGAAATATGCATAATTTGGCTTGGTGGGAAATAATGTTCTCACTATCCACAACAAATGGAAATCCCTCAGATAGTTTACTATAGTTTTTCCTTTGAGAGAGGAGGTTTTTTCGTGAGAGGAGTCAAACTTGCTCTTAGCTTCCACCAACATTTGATTATATTTTTCCCATGGGATCAATCCTCCTATGACATCCCAAAAGGCGGGCAATCCGGATTTAATCCTTTGATCGAAATCTAAATCAAAAGTAGCCACAACTCTTAACACCTTTTCTAGACATTCCTCAGCCTTGGCTCTAACATTTTCCTTCTGAATCATCTTGGAGACTTCCATGCTAGCACTTACTCGGTCCATAATATCCATGGTCCTCATCTCAATGGTTTGATTTTCGTTAATATACCAAATGAATTTTCCTATTGTCTCAACATTTTTGTCATATTATTCCTTGGTTGATAAAATAAAGAACTCATAATCCTTAACAACAAGTTTTAGTTCTCCAATAAAGGTTATATTTTCCCATATTCTCTTTACTTTAGTTATGATTTCATCCCATATTAACTGCTTGGCCTGGAGGAGTGGTATGTTACCTTTCAACCTACTTTTCAACTCAGTATTCTCCTGATTTGTGGTCTGCATATTTTTGTTGATATGCTCAACATTTCCCCTTGCAATCTCCACTTATTTTTCCTTCTATGTGAGAGCACACTTAGCATTTTCCATATCCAGTTCACTTTCTTGAGTTCACCTTCAGATATTTTCAATTCAATGAGGGTCTTAGTTAGCTTTTCAGTAGGATTTTGTGGATTTTCTGGTACTAGCACTGCAAAAATATGCAAGTCAATCCTCTGTTGGTACCAACGCTGCAAAAATATGCAAGTCCCTTTTGCTTGAGAGGGCTTCTTCCATTTCAATGTCTCCACCCTCATCCACATTTATCTTTTGGGCCTTATCCTTTGAGGTTAGAGTCTCAATCTCCATCTCTGTATTAATAAGCCAGAAATCAAAGTTAGCCTTCCATTCAAGTTCAGGCTTATATTCATGATCATAAGGTGAGGCATTTATACTTTTCCTTTTCTTTGAGATAATTCCATGGGGGTCATAGTGCCCCTCCCATTTCAAAATTTAGCTCCTTCAATAATTCTTCAATTGGCTGAGAGGCTTGTTTGGTATTTACAATGAAAGGTCCTATTGGTTTGTACAATTTGAACATGTAAACCTTCTTGGCAAGGATGAAGTGGATTTTACAAACATGCAAGATCTAATGAATGAATTCTAGGGTGAAGATTCTCATGGGCATAAAGACAGGTAAACCGTAAGGAGGATGATCAGACCCATAAACCCTAATTTCGGTATAATCTTCGAACAAGTACTAGTCTCCCACCCTAGTGTATCTACTGAGTTGGAGGATTTCTTTTTGTTGGGGCAAAATCCTTGGGGGAGAGACATTATGGATGATTTTATAGGCTGTAGACATATAAGTGGAAATGAAATGAGAATAACCCTCATTGTTGGGTTTCTTTCTAACAACAACATCCCAGTCAAAGACAAACTTCCACTGTTTATGGGAATCCATGAGACCGAGGCCCAAAAAATTCAAATTCATCAACATGGGTGTGTAGGAATAGATAAAACATAATGGAATAGTATCCAAATAGGTGGTAATAGGAAAATGGTGCAACTAAAATTTAATAGATTCAACTAGGAATGAGGGTATATAAAAAACATGGCCTGAATGCATCATTACTCTTAGAAACCCTATGGAAGCCTTGGTAATATTTGTGGTGTCATTCTCTCCAAACAATAGGGAAAATCACTGTTAGAATGAATTGCACAACTTCTGTAAACATGGGTATGGGAAAATAATTAGCGATGGCTAGGGTTTGATATCTAGGAGCCAAAATCATCTACAAGAAAGCTTGTTGTTCCCCAGTCAAGAGAGCATTGTAGCTGTAAGACAAGGTTGTCTCTGTAAATTTCTTAGGAATGGGAGTGACTGGGTAGATAAAATCCTTTTGGATCAATTTTGGATTTATTTCCATAAATTTCACTCCACTAGAGGATACAAAACAATTTTTGTCTTCAACATAAGACATGACGAGTTAGGAAACAAATTTTGGGAAACGGTAGACAAATGGGGAAATTTGGTAATACAACCTTGACTCTACTACCCTAAAGGGGTATTCTCCCTTGAAATGATGGCCATACATGTAGAAACGGAGGTCAGACAAGTGGTAGGGTCATGGTGATTCATGAATTTTAGCATCCTTGTCCATAATGGGTTCAATGTTCCAAGAGGGTTTGACCTCTCACAGTTTGGGGGTTTTGGGCGCAGGTTTTTTTCATATTAAACATAATTAAAAAAAGTTGTAAGTTGAGGACCTGTGGGTTACATGATGACTAAGCAAGTTTGGAATGAGTGACATTTGAGGAGATTCTGAAATATCTAACAGTTGGACAACATTGTGGATTAGTGGAGCAGTAGGAGAGCCCGACTGTAGAAGATAGCTTTTGAAATTCAAATGGCTAGTAGGTCCTATTTTTATAAATGGTAACATGACATTGGATGAGTGTGTGAGGGGGTGACAGGTGGCGCTAGGGGGTT
The DNA here is from genome assembly GCA_000404065.3 of Pinus taeda. NCBI lineage: Eukaryota > Viridiplantae > Streptophyta > Pinopsida > Pinales > Pinaceae > Pinus > Pinus taeda. The sequence continues at coordinate 25,546 of APFE030928602.1, read as the reverse complement.
GATAGTGTGACTCGACAGAATAGGAAGGGCTACTTTCTACCTTTTATCGCATCGCTTGCTTGTTGTCACCGACACCTTGGTGTATAGTGTGGCAGATGTGGTCCCCATTACTTGGGCAGGGTGAATAATTTGGAGTCGGGAGCAAGCCTAGACCTCCTAGAGTAAATCTGGTTTTTTGATTAACCCGATCATTTTCATTTAATTTTATGCTTTGGGGGCTAACGTCGACGTATTGGTCGCACTAGTTGTCACCACGTAATGCTTCTGGGGGGCTAACTATGTCGCGGTGAACCGCTTGATATTTAAGTGCAATACTGCCACCTAGAAGGAATGGGCCCCACCTTCCCTTGGCTCTCATTTTTTTGATCATTACTCTTGTGACCAAGAATGCCTTTGATGCTGTCTTTTTTTTAGCACACCAAGTGTGCAATGAACACCTGTTTAATTACTCCCTTTTCACATCATTTGTCGATCTGTCCCTCTTTGAACAAATTTAAATCTTGGACCATATGATAAAATTGTGAAAAGGTAATGAAGGGAAAAATAGGTATCCTGAAGTAAACCAAACTATGTATAAGTCAATGATCAACAACCTTCTTTATTTAAAAAAATCAAGGCCATACACCATGCAAGCTGTGGGGTTGGTAGGAAGGTTTCAATCATGTCCAAAAGAATATCATGTGAATGTTGTTAAAAGAATATCTAGATACTTGCAAGACACTATGGACTATGACTTATAGCATCATAAGGGAAAAAACCTTACTCTTAAATCCTATACAGATGCATATAGGGGTGGAAGCATGGATGAAAAAAATAACACTAGTGGAAGACATTCTTTCTAGGAAAGTCCCTAGTTTCATTAGCTTAGCAAAAAGTGATCTTCAATCTCTCTATCTACCACTAAAGTAGAGTACATTGTGGCAACTAGTCAATTTATATGGATGAAGCAAAATATGAAAGAATTTCAAGAAATTTGTGATCAACATGTTTCTATCATGTGTGACAATACTAGTGCAATTAATATCACAAAAAATCATGTTGTGCACTCTAAAACAAAGAATATTCTTATCATTATCACTTTCTTCGAGAAAAAATTGTGGACCGCTTAGTCAAAATAGATTATATTCCAACCAAAGAATAGATTTTTGATATATTTACTAAGCCATTTCCAAGGGAAAGTTTTGAATGTCTTAGACAAAGGATGGGAGTGGTTTCTTCTTCACAAGAAGGCCTATCTCACTAATTTCATCCAAGGATAAAAAGGGCTACCATCCAGCCTTTGACATGAGGAAGATGTATTAAGGAAGTATTTGCACGAAGAGAAGCATTGATAGGAGGAGATTATAATGACATGAAGCATGTTCTTAGGGGGATATTCCATTTACAAAATATAAGGTCCACAAGGGAGTTCAGGAAAAATTATGGAGCATTGGTAAGAAACCTTGTCCACTTGCGATTGATGTCAAAGGGGGAGAGAATTCATACATTGACAAGTAGAAATTGAATTAGTAGGAGGATTTTACAAGACAAAGGAGATAAAGAAGAGAAAGCAAGATCAAGGAGGAAGAATCTTCACAACAAGGTAGGGGGAGTTTGTTCCATTTCCATTAATTACTATCAATGTTTGGTGGTGTTGCCTTTAATGACAAAGGGGGTGATTGTTGTACATAATGTTGTCGTTGATGACGACCAAGTTCATTGTTGTTAAAGGGGATGTCGGAGTAAGAAAAAATATCATTCATGAATCCAAGGAAGTAGTATGATAGTTCTATCTGTTGCATGCTCTCATCACATGAAGCTTATTTAGTTTTTGTCAAAATTATGATGCTCAAATGAATCTATGGATGGTAATATAATTAGATATTCCACTCCAAGACCTTTCCAGCAAAATATATCACTTAGAAAAGCTCCTCCCAGATGAGAAGTTATGATTGTTTGAAGTTAGCAATTGTAATGAGGACCAAAAACACCAAACTTATTTGAAAATCACCAAATTTATTAAACATGACACATATTTAGGGTGGATCCAAACATTGGTAAAAAATGAATGACATCAGTCACACACATATGTGCACTATTTAACACAGCTAAACGTTCAACACCTTTTTAATTATTTGATTATGAGCAATAACATGTATGGCATATTGTATGCAGAGATACATGACGTTTAACAGGGATCCCCCCCATATATTCCCTGTGTTTTTCTCTAGACCAGTTAAATTTTGACACATGGTAGACATCTAGTGGATGTACAAGTGGCTAGATATGATCGTTCAAATGTAAGTGACACATGGTAGACTAGAAGACAATGACATGACAACAAAGTGATGACGTGGAAATGCCATGGAGCATCTTCGACGAGGAAACTAAGGTGGCATATCTATATGGAAATATAGTGGCATGTGGAAGCTTGTGATATGATTAAAGAAGATGACGTGGCAGGAAATGGTGACACGGTAGTGAGGGATGATGTGTCTAGTGAAAATGGTGCGATGTGATGAGGATGATGTGGCATCTTATCATGATCCCATGTGGAATGACAATATGGCACTTTAAACCAACCAATAAGTGAAAATCTTAGTGAGGCATGACACACTTAGAATGTGCCACATGGTACATATGATGTCATAGTGATGTCAATAATCGAGTGACTAATGACCCTTCTATTCTAGTCATTTGTTATGGTCTAATTAGTCGACAAAGTTCCTTAAGGAGGCTCCCATTGTGTATAAATTAGTGGCATGGTTCAAGACTTAAGGGAATAAGTGGAGTGTGGAGAACAACGTGAAAAATAAACCTTGATGGCTAGTTTGAGGAAATTCAATTCATGAGGTTACAGGGTCAAAATGGTGTGGTATGTCCTTGATTCTTATTTGGAGAGCATAGTTCTAATGTGGAAATCACTTCCTGGTTGATTGGTTACTATTGGTGGTTGTGGAAATTAAATATATTTTTGGAACTAATGCAGAGAATGTAGTTTTGACATGGAGAAGTCGTGTCCATTTGATTGCATATGGCCCTGATCCGAAGATCATATTTTTGACATGGATAAGTCTTGTCTGTTTGATTAGTTATGGCCTTGGTCATGAGAGAGCAAATTTGATGCAGAAGGTCCTATCCATTTGATTGGTTGTGGCCTTGGTCATGAGAGCCAAGCTATGACATGGAAGGTCTTGTATGTTTGATTGGTTGTGGCCCTATTCATGAGAGATAGTTTTGATGTGGAGAATTCATGTCCATTTGATTGGTTATAATAGTATAGTTCTGACATGGACAGGCTTGTCCATTTGATTGGTTGGTGGCCCTAGTCTTGGCTTGACATAGTGAACACAGTCCTGATGTGAAAAAGTCAAATTCATTGGTTTCACACTAGTATAACATGGAAAGGAACTTGGGGAAGGTTCTAACAAACGCAGTTTTATGGTCCTAAACAAGGAACTCAGTAGCACAATTGGTGAGGTGTTTTGTTTCCCTGTAAGATCGAGGGTTTGAGCTCAACAAAAGGTGGATTATTTTGTTATTTTATTATTTTATTTTTGTTGACAAAGAGATATTTGTTTTGGACATTTAAGCCATCGAAAGTTAACCATTTTTTAAAACAACTGTCAGGCTATGTGTATTTCATAGAACGTGTGCTAGAAAGAACCGTTTTTTTGAACAATTAAGTTTTTTAATGTTTTTTTGGGTCAAATTCAGTGCAATTGTTTTTTGAAAAAGGACTTTGGTTTGATTCTTTTGTAATTTGATAAAGGGAAGTTGCAAAAAAAAGAGATTAGGGAGGTCATGGTTATTGGATATATGAGCATGTGAATGGGTTGTTGACATATGAAGAGAAGGATAGTTGATTTGGTTATGATTTGAGCTTGTGGACCCAATCTGAAATATTGTGAGAAGTAGTCCACACCATGTTGAAGAAGGAGGTGGGTTCCTCCACCAAGGTTTGTGCTTGATCCAGATGGATATTGGTGGCCACCCACCTATTTCACTTGGATGCCATTGTAGTTTCTTGTCTTTTAGCACAATTTCCTACTTTGGCAGTTTTATTTTTTTTCGCAATTTTCAAGTCTTGGACTTATGAAGCCGTTTTGAGGCCATAAACAACGTTTTTTTGGGAAACAGTCAAATGTATGTTATAGATCATGTTTGTAGTTGAATTTTTTTATCCTTGGATAAAAAAAATTAACTGGATATAATGTGTGCCAAACAAAGATCATATGCTAAATATACGACCCTGAGAAGTTGACGTTCCAACTTACCCCATAAGGGCCCATAAGGCTTTCACACTTCATCTCTTAGGGTTATGGTTGTGGATGTCTAGTGTTTATCATTATTTATTCATGATAAAAAGGTCTTGGATCCTCATTGTAACATAGTTGAGAAGGTGTGTAGCTGTTGCATCTCTTCTTAGAGATATGATACCACCATTCCAGCTAGTCTTCTTTCTTTCTGCATGTAAACAATTTCAACACTTCTATTTATTAATCAAAGTTTAGTTTCAATGTATCTCTATGTTTCTATTTTAAATCTGTATTTCATTTCATTCCTTCATAAATCCCAATCAGTGCCTTAATTAGTTTGAAGCTTATAGCAAGTCAAAGCTTGGACATTTTTGAGGTTGGTGGCTCAATTAGGTTGTAGCCTATTGAAAGCGGGTGCTTTCACATTCTGGTAGTTGGTGCCTCCAGTAGGTCGGTGCCTACAAATCTATGTGATCAAATTGAAGAAGACAAAGAATTTTTGGTTTTCTCCCGTAAGGGTTTCCACGTAAAAATTGGTGTTCTCGTGTGTTGATGTGATGATGGTTTCTTGATGCACAATTTATTTTTTTATGATGATTATTTTTGGATACACTACTACATAATCAATTATTGATGAAATGTTTTGAAATTATGAATTTTACGTTACATTGATTCACCCCACTCTCGGTGTGATATTTGGTCTAACAATTTCTCCAGTCATTTTTAGGGTTTCAACCATATGAGGCATAACCCAATTAAGCATGGTGGTACTATCAACTTCCATATCATCGGGTCCTCCAGTTTGGGACCCTTTCTTAGTGAAAATTTTTACTCTTCAATGAATAGGTAATTTGTGAATTTTATAAAGTTACTCAGGGAGATGGATCCTCTCCATCTCCTCTATTAGAGTGCCTATCATTACTCTTTCCTTCAATCTAGAAAATATCTCTTTTCTTGGGACTAGAAGAGGAACTTAGGAAATAATGTGGTGTTGAAGCTGGTTGAGCAGTAGTGTAATTTTTTCCTCTTTGTTTATTTTTTTCCCTTGTACTGGTATCAATTTCAATGGTTTCTTCTATGGAAATGGTGGAAAATTACTTCTCTTTGGGTGAGCCTATATGAATTTCTACACTTTCTACAAAAACTATTGTGAACAAATTCCCATGTGTGACAATGACTAGATGCTTTGAAAATATTCCTTAAATGTCAAATCCCTAGATAGGTTCCTTTTCAAACAAGTTATAAGAATTAAATGGCTCTAAAAATTTTGCTAAATGAGAAAAAATCCTCATAATAAGGTCCCCAATGGTAAATGGTAAAGAAATGAATTGTTTTTTCTTCTTTCTTTCGAATAGAAGAAACCATGGGTGGTAATATATACAAATTTAAAAACAAAATATCTATCTAGCACAAAATTAGGCAACAAGAAAAATTTATCTTAAAATCCATAGATTCTAACCAAGGTATGTTCTTCCCTCTATTTATGTACTCCCTTTCCCCATAGGAGAATTTGTTCTTTGGTATAAATTATATGGGGATCTTTCCCAGTTGGCATGTAATTGACCTCTTTAACAAATACATCTTGAATGAAAATAGTGGAATGGATCCTTATGCTTCCATAACATAGGATACTTGAATTGCATTGGCTCCACATCTGGATTCAAATTTCTTTTATTTGTTATTCTGTTAAAAATATGTCATGAGACAAGATCCATTACTAGATAGGAAGTCATAAAAAATATCCAAGTCTTAAACAAATCCACTAACTCAAAGGAAACCTCATTTGAGATGAGCTCTTCCTAGTTGATGATGACATCTCCTTTGAAATAATGATACAATGCATATAATACTAACCTGGGAGCTTTCGATGTTGTTTCTTGTCCCATTAACCATGCGAACAACTAAGAGAAAGAACTATATGGATACTTGAATATGAAAATATCAACAAAAATAGATATTGGATGGGATTAGTGTTAAGTGTGTTAGGAACTCCTAGATTATATTCATCCCACTACCATAAGAGTTCAAAAGAGCATCGGCTTTAGATAATTTGAGTTTCCTGGTGGGTTGTAACAACTTAAATATTTTCTTGAAGACCTTTGGGGTCATACACAACCACATATAAGACTAAATTATGATGACGTAGTTCGATGGTATGGCCCATATTGTCATAAATTATAAGAAAAATGTCATTTTTTTCAATTTTTTTTTTTTTGTGAAAAAGTCATGTGTTCCTCGGTATTCCAACACTCCCTCTTAACTAGGGATGTATTCATAATTGTGCAACTCGTACAACATCATTCTCAAACTGAATATTTCTCATAAGAAGAGTCAGATTGATAAGCCAATGAAGTTGCGCCCTCCTTGAGCAAAAGCACACTTCAAACTAATAGTTAGTGTACTCCATGTTCTCCACAACCAACCCTAAAGGGATTGCAGACAAGGAGAGAAGGGGGGCCGATGGCCTAAAAAGTCAGTTATGAGGCAGAATTTGTTGTAGGATTTCTTGAGGAGGGGGGTAAATTCCCTAAGATATTTTTTCCATTATTTCTCTCAGATAGAAATTCCAGTTTGGCGTCATTTTACTCAAATTTTGAGCAGGGGCCCTCATTGGATGCAAAATTTAATTTCTCATCCAAGGAGTACTCATGTTGCAGAATTTTGATGGAACATGCTACAAAAAAATAGAAAAATGTGAAAAATGTGATTCCAATTGTATTTATAAATTTTTATTGTTGTAATATTTGTTTGCAGACTAATTTCACATGATTGTTTGTAATTATTATAAAGCTAAGGTGGCCTCCTAGATACTATGATCCAAATGTTCCAAGTAATAGTACTATAAATGATGTTCTAAAAGTTGAAGAACATGGAGCGAATATTGAAGGTCCAGATAATTATCCTATAGAAGAAGATGGAAATTATAACATATTTCAATGATGGGATAAATTAATGGATTCAAGACTTGTTCAATGATGGGATAAATTAATGGATTCAAGACTTGTTCAATGATGAGAATGATGATGTTATTTGTGATGGAACTATGCTAGAGAAGGGAGGGACACCACTTTTTGAAGGCTCAAAATAAAATATTCCCCTTGCAACATTATTACCGGTGAACTTAAAGGTTTTGAATGGTTTTTCAAACACTTGCATGACACATATCCTAAGTTATAATGTAATATGTTTTATCACATCAAAGATTGGATTTTTTCCTTTTTTTAGTGCTAATTAATATGTAAAATAAGAATGCAATATTTATGATTAATATTCTTTAGACTAACTAGTTATTTTTTATGTTGTACTAGATTGTTAAGTGAATTTTTGTTACCATCGTCAAATAAGTTACCTCGCACATATCGAGATTTATATGCCATTATGAAAGAAATTAGAATTGAGTATCAAGCTATATATGCATGTCCTAATGATCATATTATATATTATGGATAACATGCATTGAAAATAAAATGTCTGCAATGTCAAAGTAGTAGAAATAGAAACAATCATTTAACAAAAATAATGCCTCAAAAGGTTCTTCATCATATTCCCATAATTCCATATTTGCAATGATTGTTCAAGTGTGAAAGCATAACATGTATATGGATTACCATGCATGGAAGAGAAGTGGGGATCGTTTTCTTCAAATTCGTACATATGGTTATGCATTTAGGTAAATTGAGGAAAAATGGTTGCATTTTAAAGATGAACCTTGTAATGTTAGGCCTTCATTAGAAACTAATGGTGTTAATCCATTTGGAGAGATTAGGCTTATTTACTCAGTGTGGACAATTTTTGTTATCAATAATAACCTTCCTCCTTGAATGTCAATAAAGAGGCAACACATTACGCTGACAATGATTGTTCCATGTATTTGTTTACATTAATTTTTTGAATATTGAAACATTTTCATTTGTCTTGTTTGTTGCATAATATGTTATATTTATTTATTTATATATACATATCATAGTAATAATTATTTGTAATATCAAACAATTAGGTAAGTAACAAGTTAAAGATATGAATGTATATATTGAGCCTCTTATCAATGAGTTAATAAAGTTACGGGACAACATCACTGTGTATGACATCTATAAACCAATAGGGCAGAGGAAACTTCAATTCCATGGAATACTTGTATGGATAATTCATGATGCCCCAAGACTAATACATTTTGTGGTATATAGCATTCCATTGCATTTTTATAGTATATAATTATTTCAATTAGATCATATCATGCATGTTTTTTGAATAATCTCAGTTTGTGGTCCTAAGATGAAATCTTGTGATTCAACAAGTTTAGGAAAGGAGGTGTTTGATGAGTATACTAATTTCCTCTCTAAGAACCATAGGTATTGTGCTACTGAAAAAAATATTTTCAATGAGAAAGAAGATGTTGGATTAAAACCACAAAGAATGACACCTCACCTATGGAAGTTGGAATATAACATAAATTTCCATGAAGGACATGGGCTTCCACGATGAATGAAAAGTTATCCCGCTCAATTCATGAGGTTTCCCTATTATGAGCACCTAAAAATAACTCATTTGTTTCATATAATGCATATAGGGAAGGATGTGATGGAAAATTTATGGTAGATCTTAGATGGTATGAGGGAGAAATAAAAAATCCTAAAAATTTGTAATGACATTATGGAGGCCAATCATGCAATGAAAAGTGGGATATGATGAAATAATGATGGAGACTGAAACATGCAATGAAAAGTGGGATATGATCAAATAGAAAAGGAGGCAAATCATGCAATGAAAAAATTATATATAGGATCCACACACATATTTGCTGCTAATATAGGATGATATTGACTAATATACACCATGGATTGATATGCCATATATCCCTCCACCATAGAACCCTTAGGATGTGCTCTTTGTCTAACCAAAGTCTTCAATGATTTTAAGTGCCTCTTCACCATCCACATTGACCTTCTATGTACGAGTCCACACAATTCAATATCCTCAACATGGTGTATGAAGTAGTGTTCTTGTGCATTGAAAAATTCCAAAGGTAGATACTTTCACATTTCACACATTAGCCGAGGAATTTCTCTCTACCAATGCTTTATATCGTCTTTATATATTTATTTCAATTACAACCATCTACAAATTATGCAAGAAAATAACATGTTTCAAAAAAACATAATATGTTACATTACAAGTAAAAACTTGTCATTAAGTTAAACAGCTAATTGAAAAAACACTTGGCATATTAATTGCTACTTACCTCATGTATTTGCCAAGATCATATACAACTTGTTTGACATTGTTTTCGAAGTCTTCTAGGAGAGATAGAGGTAGAACATATTGTAACAATAAAAATGAAGCATTATTTGTTTAATCAAAAGTAGACAAAAAAACCATAAAGATGTATATATACCAATATAGAAATATATATACCAAAATAATTACCTTAATGAAGGTATGCCAATCATTTGTTTTTACTCCACTGAATTCACTTTTCTTTGTTAAGATATTATTTATGTTTGAAGAGAAGCCTGTGGGAAATTCAATTCTTCAAATGAACTCTTTTAGATCATTGCTTTGCTTAATGGACCGCCATAGTGCATAATGAAGGAACTATCTGTGTTCAGCAGAAGCACTAATGACAACGCTGATCCATCAAGATATCATTACTTCCAAACACACATTCAATCATGCCAGATGTGGGATGATGAGCGTAGTGTTTTCAATTTCCTTCAGGTAATAATAAGGGATAACATCCGCTTTATATAGGTGTGAAGAGATGACACACAATCATCCTCTTCTAATCAACATCTATTTATTTCCCCAAGAAATGAAGTGCTCTAGTGACAAGAAACGCCTTCTACGTGTCAGCAGTGACACTGATGTCTCTACATCTGTGTATTCGGATCGGTATATTGAAAAGAACAGGGGAAGACGAAGTTTCATGGGCCTGAGGCATAAATATTACTTCTAAATAGGAGAGAAGGGCTTTTTGTTTGGAGAAAACAACTTTGATTTATTATGAATAAAAGAGACTGTTTGGTTCAAGGAGGAGCCTTTTGTTTCAGATTTAAGATCCTTTGCTTTTTGTGTTTTGAGACAGGGCATTGTTGCTGGCATAAATACAAATGTGGTTTGTTTCTGTGCATATTGACAACGATACAACTTATAATTAGCCTTGGTTGTTTGAATGTAATTCTTCATCACAGTCAATTCATAAGCAATCCCTGATTTAAAACTATGTTAGACATTAGTTTCAAGCTTTACTTCCATAAAAAGGAATGTGTATTCATGTACGAATGATTAGATTGCAATTAAGAATTGACGCAGCCTTGTTCTTATGTGAACCAGTAATTGATTCACTTAGGCTTGGAATTTATATATGATGTTTAACCTCTCTTTTTTTATGCTCCTGCAAGATAGATTATGATAGTTAGGATTAGATTAGAGCAGCTAGAAGTAGTGTAGATGGGATTTGATACTTCGAGGTTAACTATTTTTATTTTGTTGATTTAATTGAAGTCTTCCTCCCAGAAGCAATCTTTCAACACATTTAACAGTTTACGGGGTCCTTTAAAACCTGTTAGAGCTAGCCATCCCAAACGAAAACATATCTAATTGGGGTATGTGATCGGGTTAGTTCCCCTTGTTGGTATAGCGAAAATTCGCCATGTAAACAAATTGGTGCTAGAAGGAGGGCCTGAACCACCGTCCACAACTTTTTATGATTTCATCTATAAATGTCGCGCATGGAATCAAAAAGATTAATGCATGGATAGTGAAGGTTGAAAAGACCCTTCCTCCCATTCGGAAAAGCCCCATTTCGAAGAAGAGACATTGTGGGAGTATCCTGTCACTTAGGAAGAACCAGTCATAATACTTACTCGGTCTTACGCTTGTTTCCTCTCTCAACTCCGCATCTTTCACTCTTTACCTCCAACAACTAAAATAAAGCCAAGGATTTGTTCCATAAGTGAAGAGACATCTGAAGCCTCGTCTCTTGAAGATATTGTGCTTGAATCTTTGCAAAGTATTGAAACTCCTTGGGAAGAAATTCCTGAAGATCCACTCCCTGAAGGTAATCTTTGGCCCGATTTGGGAAGTCTTAATAAAGAAAGCCTTGAAGAAACCTTCAACCAAAACATCCCTATCCACGATATGGCTAACATTCCTCTCCCAGGTGGGAACCAGCTTCAACCGGGTGGGAACCAACTCCCACCTCCTCCGGGAGTACTTCCTCCATGGCTTGCATAGGATGCCGTAGCAGTACCTGGGTAGCAACATCCCCTACCCAACAATGCAGAAAGAGTACTGCCTAAATTCAACCCTGAGAAAGGAGACACCATTGATAACCATATTCACTCTTTCTTCCTGGCCATGTGCACGTTGGGGGTAGCCGATGAAGATATAGTATGTCATCTATTCCCTTTTACCTTGATTGGTGCAACATCCACATGGTACTTTAGCTTGAGAACCGGATCGATCACCTCATGGGCTGCCTTTCAACAGGCGTTTTTAGACAAGTATGGCGATGAAAAAACCCCTATGGCCTTAGTTCTAGAACTATCCTGCTTGAAAATGGAAACCAAAGAAATGGTCAAGGATTTTAACATCTGGTTCAACACCTTGTTCAACAGAATCCTAACTAATGCTAGACCTACTGAGGAGGTGCTCATGGAATTCTACATCACTGCTCTCCCTGTCCCTATTGCAATGTGGGTCAAAAGGAGTAACACACAAACTTTACAGGGTGCTATCGATGAAGCAGTAAAAGTCGAGAATGAAATTCTCAGTCTCACATCATGCCATCATACAACTGGAGAAAAGAAAGCCTCTCAAGCATCCAAGAAGAATAATGGGAGTGATAACAAAGGGGCTGAAACCAAATAAAAGGATACCACAGATGTGGAAGGGTTGCATCAGATCATTAAGAAACTTACAAACATAGTCATCGATATGAAAAGGAATTATGGAGAGAGTACAAGTGGGAGTGGAGGAGAGTATAACAACAGAAAGCCTTTCAAACCTTTCTATCATAAGAAGACAGAAGGTGGTCATGGTCCACTTGCACTACCTGCTCCACCCAATGAAGGGAATTTAAATACAGAAGAGCTGCCTCTTATTAGATCGCTCCTTAACCAGAAAGAACCTATAGTGGAGCTGGAGCTAGAACAGGAAAACGAGGAAGAATATCAAGTAGAAGAGCCCTTGGATGAAGAATCTAAAATCAATGCACTGTGGGGTTTCTACACAAATGAGAATGATGATGACGACAAAGATAGTATGGCAGAAATCCACACTAATGAAATCCATACATGAAGTAAGGGGGCACTTGTGGGTGTGATGAAGCCTGTAGACCAGACCAAGAAAGATGTTCACCCTTTGAAACCATCCGCTCCCAAAGTTCCTGTAGTGAAGGGTAGGCCTAGTGCCGAGTCCAAGAGTACTCCAGTTGTGAACTATCCACAGGAAGATAATGTTAGGCCCCTATACTACTAGTGTAACCCCTTATTGTTATTAGTATAACCCATTTATTATATTGATGTACCCACGTAGTGCCCATATTGTTACTATTGTGCCCCATAGAAGCCCACTATTGTTATTATTGTGCCCCATAGAAGCCCACTATTGTTATTATTGTGCCCTTACATTATTATTTCTATGTCGGCTCTGATTATGTTATGACCCCTTAGACTCCTATATATATAGAAAGGAGGTCTTTTCATTTGTATCATCCAAGAATTGTTCATTTATGTAATGTAAAGGAGGTTGCCCCCTCAAAGAGGCTGAATTCTAAGGCGTTGATCTATCTTTTGTATCTTGTTGTGAGGTGGTTTCATAATAGATAATGCGTCTCTGACTGCAAAGAAGGCGACTCAAAATGGTAAACCCCCACCTAAGAATGGAAAAACAGGTATGTTTACTCTACCCTACCTTGTTTATAACATTGATTACAATATTGTGGATGATCTTAAGAAATCCAGGGATATTATAACATACTTCGATTTGCTAAAATTAACGTAGCAAAGAGATTTGCTCTTGAAAGCTATGAATGAGAGGAAATGCAAAACTCCCACCATTCTGAGCAGCCAAACCCAGAAGTCAGTCTCCAGACCTGTTAGTACTCCCAGCACTGCCCAAAAGCCAAAATCCATGGAAGCCACTCTATCAAAAATGAATCAAAACCCCCAAGATGTCAGTGTAGCCATGATAGGAAGGAAATCAAAATCCATGACTCCCCCTTTCCTTATCACATTTGAAATCTTAAACATGAATGTACACAATTGCTTGGTAGACTCAGGTGCCTCATCCACTGTGATGCCTTACGCTGTTGCTAAAAGAATTCATGTGATACCTGAGAAAACTGGAACTCGAATAATACAATTAGACAGGACAAATGTGAAAGTAATTGGGGAATTGAAAGATGTATTGATCTAGATGACTAATAAACCACAACACACACAAATAATTGATATAGTTGTAGTCGACATACCCGAGGCTTATGGAATGCTGCTTAGTAGGGACTAGTCAGCAAAACTGAATGAATATTTCTCAATTGATTGGTCCCATCTCTTGCTGCCTCAGAAGGGGAAGGGTGATATGCTGAGAGTTGACTGAGAAAGATACATGAAGTATGTGGTGACAGAATTAAACGGCCCCAATGAACCTGTCATGTTTACCAATTCTATCCTTGGGAATTATAGTTTCAATTTTTGTGCCACGGAAACCTGTTTTGGAGAATTCCATGTAGAGACAGTTGAAGAAACTCTGACAAACACATAGTTGGAAGCTCTCCCCCGTAATCAAACTGATGAATTATCCTGTATTAAAGTAGATGATAGGAATAATTTCGTAGATAACAGTTCAATTGATGTAACATTAGATTCTATATTTTGGACACTCTATTTTGATGGCTCTAACTACCTTGAAGGTGCTGGTGCTGGGAGCATTCTCATTGACCCGCAAGGGAACCAACATTTGATGGCCAACCGGTTGGAGTTTGCATGCACCAACAATACAGCAAAATATGAAGGCTTGTTGTAGGGCCTAAAGAAAGCCATTGATATGAAGGTAAAAAATCTTAAAGTTTTTGGTGACTCACAGATAATCGTGGATTAGGTAAGGAAAAGGATACATTGCAACTCGCCACACTTGGTGAGATACCAGTATGAGGTATGGAGCTTAATTGACAATTTTGATTCCTTTAATATCACTTACATACCTCGAGGGCAAAACCAAGATGCCGATATGATGGCTAGTATGGCTGCTAAAATTTTTCCTAATTTTAGGTTGAAGAGGAATAAATGTTATGTTGAATTGATTTTCAGACCATCCGTGCCTAATAAAATCTCAAATTGGCAGGTGTTCAAAGATGACGAGCAAATCCTTGAGTTCTTGCACTGCAAGAAGACATTCAAGAATGCAGTCATTGATGAAAAAGAACATGACAAGCTTATGAACGAGAGGGAAGATGAGGAAAAGGATTAGGCCAATGTGATTCCCAAGTCAGCTGTTAAGATGGAGCACCTGTATGACTTGCATGATAAATTCAAGAAGCCGACTAGCTGCAAAACACATAGCTCATCCATGAAGTATGAATCGATCAACCTGGGAACCAAAGAAGACCCAAAAAATGTCAATTTGGGCTTGGAGTGCTCTCCACACGAAAAGGCTGCATTTGTCAAGCTATTTAAAGAATACCAGGACATCTTTGCATGGACATATGGAGACCTAAAAAACTTTGATACCAACATTATGCAGCATGTAATTCCTTTGGAAAAGGAGGCTAGGCCCTACCAACAAAAGCTTTGTAAGGTGCATCCAAGCCTAGAACCATTGGTGAAGAAAGAATTAAGCAAAATGCAGGATGCTAGAATCATCTTTCCTGTCAGACACATACGCTGGGTAGCCAATATTGTGTCAGTAAGAAAGAAAAATGGAGACATTAGGCTATGTATTGATTTCAAAAACCTAAACAAAGCATCGCAAAAGGACAAATATCCTATCCCTTCTATGGAGCACATTCTTCAGCGCGTTTCGGGGTCTAAAATGTTGTCCCTATTAGCTGGGTTTTCAGGATATAATCAAGTGTTGGCATCTAATAGGGATTAGCTTAAGAAAAACCTCAACACTAAATGGGGCACTTACGCGTATCGTAAAATTTCTTTTGGAATTATTAATGTTGGTGCCACATTCCAGAGAGCTATGGTTATAGCTTTCTGAGGGTTGATTAACAGATCTGTAGTGGTTTACATGGATGATATCACTGTGTATTCATATCACAGAAGGGATCATATTTATCACCTGAAACATATTTTCGAAAGATGCCGAAGGTATGGAATATCGTTGAATCCCAAGAAGAGCATCTTCGTAGTCACAGAGGGGAAACTACTGGGTCATATCCTCTCTAAAGAAGGGATTGTTATTGATACTAAAAGAATAAAGACCATCATGAGAATACAACCCCTTGCAAATAAAAGGGAAATGCAATATTTCTTTGGGAAGATCAATTTCGTTAGGAAATTTGTCTCAGATTTTGTGGAAATAGTGGACCCCATGCAGCTAATGATGAAGAAATACGTTGTGTGTAAGTGGAGTGATGAAGCCAAGAAAGCGTTTCAACGAATCAAGGAAGCCATCGTGAAAGCTCCTGCATTGATCAACCCCAATTTAGGAAAGGAATTTTTCTTGTACACTTTTTCTTTTGATGTTTCATATGTCGCAATACTCACTCAAAAAAATGTTGAAGGCAACGAAGTCCCTATTTCTTATATGAGTTCTAATATCCAGGGAGCAGAACTGAACTACACCGACGTGGAGAAACTAGGCTTCACAGTTTTCAAGGCCATAAAACATTTCCTCCCTTATTTACTAAAGGCCAGGACTAAAGT
The DNA here is from genome assembly GCA_000404065.3 of Pinus taeda. NCBI lineage: Eukaryota > Viridiplantae > Streptophyta > Pinopsida > Pinales > Pinaceae > Pinus > Pinus taeda. The sequence goes on along the minus strand of APFE030928602.1, from coordinate 9,438 downwards.
GATCATTCCCCACCCTGCTGTGAGAGCCCTCTTCATGCAGAAAGAAATGGGTGAATGGAGAGAAAATTGGATAATTGCACTTCAAGAGTTCGACCTCGAGATTAAGCTAGCAAAGATAGTTCGAGGGCAGGGACTGTGCAGACTAGCAGCAGAAGCCTTGGTGGAGAAAGTAGGGGCGTCCGAAGAACTAGAAGTGCAGAACCCACGTAATGCACAAGTGGAATTCAGGGAGGAGTCCCTATGGATTAATGAGGCATTGATGTGTGAGCGCGAGACATCGGAGGCCCTTTTGGACCCTGAGTTGTGGTATTACGACATCTGATTTTATCTTACACAGGAGTCATGTCCTGAACACATGGATGCATCACAATGGAGAGTGCTCAGATTGAAATATAATCAGTATCATTTGGCCAATAACATAGTATACAAAAAAAATTATGATGGAATCTGGTTGAGGTGTTTGGAAAAGGATGATGCTGACCATGTCTTGAAAGAAATGCATGACGACCTAGCAGGTGGTCACTATGGCGGAGAGACCACTGCTCACAAAATATTAAGAGCTGGATATTATTGACCCACAGTGTTCAAAGACTTGCATGCATACACCCGGAAATGCAAGGCATGTCAAACTACCGCAAGACGAGAAAGAAAGCCAGTCGTTCCCCTCGCACCCGTTATGGTTTATCGCTCGTTCTAGCAATGGGTCCTAGATGTTATAGGCGAGATCACTCCAAACTCTTCACAGCAGCATAAGTATATACTCACAGTGACCGACTACTTCACCAAATGGACCGAAGCCATCCCGCTTCGGAAGATAAGCGAAGACAAGGTAATATCATTTATTGAGAAGTCCATTATCAACAGGTATGGCATCCCTGATGCTCTCATATTTGATAATTATTCTTACTTTTCATCACTGAAATTGATTGAATTTGATATTGATAAAGCCATCCACATAAGGTATGCAACAAACTATTACCCCCAAGGAAATGGAGTTGCAGAGTCCTCAAATAAGAACCTCATATGCATAATCCGTAAGTCTGTTGCCAACAACCAGAGGAACTGGCACAACGCTCTAACAAATGCCCTTTGGGACGATAGGGTCACCCCAAAAGTGGCCTTAGGAAACTCCCCATACTTCCTCGTCCATGGATAGGTAGCCATCTTGCCTCCCAACGTTACCCTTCCCTCTCTACAACTCTCCCAATCTTCAAGAGGAACTCCTTCAACCTTACTTCAAGAGAGGATTAACCAACTGATGAGGTTGGAGGAATTGAGAGATAAAGCCAAAAATAAATTCAAAAATCACCAAATGATCGTGAAGAGATGGCTTGATCACCATCTGGTAGGAGATAAAGATTACCAAGTAGGAGAGCTAGTCCTGAAGTGGGACAAGTTGAATGAGTAGAAAGGTAAACACACGAAATTCCAACACTTATGGTTGGGCCCATTCCAAATTGTGGAAAAAATTGGTCAGGGAACTTACAGATTAAAAACTTTACAGGGAGAAACTGAAAAACTCCTTGTTAATGGCCAACATCTAAAAAGATACTTCCAATAGCCACCACATGGTGGTTACCTCCTGAATAGGTTAGATTTCATTTCATTTTGTTGTTAACTTAGTTCCATTTCCTTCTTTACCGTTATTGTTTTTCTGCAAATCAAATTTTAGCCCTATTCAACCAATTGATTTCGGTCCCCCCGTCTTGTTTTTACCTTTCTCAGATTTTCCGTCATTCACCACCTTCAGCCTTTCCCTTCCTCATTAACCTGGTGATGAGTCTACTGATTCTAAATCCATTGTTACCTTGCAAATCAAACAAATTTTCAATCAACCCATGAGAACTTGAAAATCAGCTGTGGAATTCAAACCAAAGCCACTCATTGTCATCTGTTGGGAAGTGGGTAAAGTCTGTTGATAACTTGGATATCTGGAGCATGTAGGGGCATCTTTATAAAACAGAAAATGTGTAACTACATCTGGATTTGCATGGAGGAACGTTGCATTTTGAATAAATCCCACTCAGGCCTAGCCTATACTTACCTGTAAGGTTTGCAGTCATTCTCCATTGGTCCCATCCACCACACTAAATTATCCAATACCTGTCATCTACAAGTAAATCTCCTTTCATAGGCTAAAACTCACTATCATATACCATGTGGAAAATCCAATTGTGCTCTAGTCCTTGTGCCTGAAACTGGAAGGACTTATTTAAAAGAAAATGAAATGTCAAGTGCTTGTGCCAATCTAGAAGGAAAGGTTGTTTGGGACGCCGGTTAGAGTAAGGACTGTTGCTAGGCTCAGAGTACCGGCTGACACAACAAGCCCAACCTTGCTTAAGCGGTTTAAAAATATGGCATGATCCATGACTGTGCCCCATTCAATCATATGAAAATATAGCATTGAAATTCTCATATAAAGTGCAGATAAACATATCTACATCAAGTTTGATGAGTAATAAAGAGCTGAGGTACACACCTGAACAGGTATTGACAGGCCACTGATGGCCCTGGAAGGATTTTTGAAAGTAGAAAATAGGTAAAGGAAGGTCAAATAATTCCATAATATTACCATTGGAGAATCCTTGTGAAAATCCTATCAGAAAGTAGTAGCTATTTGTCTTTATCCCGCCTGAAACAATTAATCTTGAAGTGGAACCCATGCCTGTTCATCTGTACAGTTTGCATTTCAAGTTTATCTTAACTCCCTGATGTTTTATTGATCTGAGGTTTATTTGGAAACAGAGATAACTGGTTCACCTAGCGGTTCAACATTTGTTGTGGCCATAACCACCACCCTATTAAAACATGCTCTAATAGCAAATTTTGAATGGGTCCCCTAGAAGTTTGATCTTACATCTTTCTGAATGATATGTTTTATCCTAGGGATTTTAACTCTTTGCTGAGTCAAATTTTCAATGCCTAATGGCTAAGCCCCTTGAATAAACATCTACTGCATGGTTCATTCATGACCCAGCCTAACCCTTCATTCATTCCCTTCATCGGGACTTTTCAATCTTCATAAACATTCATGGTACATTTATGCCAACACATATAATCACCCCCACCCTTACTATAATCGTTTGTGTGCTTAACCCACAAAATCTTCCATCGCATCTTTATTCCCATCATAACTCTTTATAATGGGACTACTTTGCAAAATACACATAACATGCCTTTTCTCTTATCGCATGCAACATTGGCGCACAACGCGTACCATGAGGCACCGGACCAGATGACATTATAAACCACAATTTATATATTTCGGGTTCAGAGCCCATCGCATATCACAATCGGTGGTGTCCATGGCATAAACATAAAGCGCAATACGATATGGCAGAGTTGCCGGGGCTATGAATATCAACACATATGTATTTTAGGTCCACCTCCCCAATCGCTTATCGTAATCGACGGATCTCGGGAATCATATATAAAATAAAATGCGATATGGTGGACCCGTTGTGTTTATTAAATATGATATATATATATATATATATTATAGATATATATATATTATATATATTATATATATATATTAATATATATATCTATATATATATATATATATATATATAGATATATATATATATATATATATATATATATATATATATTATATATTATATATATTATATATAATATATATATATATATATATATATCAGGTCCACCTAATCACATATCACAATCGGCGGAGCCCTAGGCATGTGCATATTGCGATATGCGATATGGCGGACCCGCCGATCCTATTAAACATAATATATATATATTATTAGGTCCACCCCCTGCCCCATCGCAAATCACTATTGAAGGAGTCTAGCACTCATGCATAAGGTGCGACACCATATGCTGGACCCGACGATAACTATCAATGAAGGTGCATAAGTTTTCAAGTCTGGCCATATGGTCAGCTGCGGGTTTTCATGTATATCCCTGTGTATTCGATAAAATGTTGTGGTCATGATTTTTAATGGAAAATCGCATATGGCGTACCCGATAGGTTATAGGCTCTAGTCTATAATCTTTCAAGTCTAGAATTCAGATCTGGTTATGTGTTATGCTATGATTTTCAATGTAAATCGGATTCACACTAGTGGGACTTAATCAATGCATAAATTAAAAACCAGGGGCCGACTCTTTCACATTTGATGTTATAAACGTCTAATGAAGGCAAGATTCGTGTTTTGTAAGCATGTTTATCATATTTCTCACAATCATAGCTGATATGAATTATTTCTGCATGCAAATTCGAGTAGACTCGGTGACGGATAAATGGAAGCTATATCAAGATGACACCTCTGCACCATCGGTGTCAGTATTGCAAAAACACACTCTAAAAAAGGGAATATGGACCGCCATAGTGCATAATGAAGGAACTATCTGTGTTCAGCAGAAGCACTAATGACAACGCTGATCCATCAAGATGTCATTACTTCCAAGCACACATTCAATCATGCCAGATGTGGGATGATGAGCGTAGTGTTTTCAGTTTCCTTCAGGAAATAATAAGGGATAACGTCTGCTTTATATAGGTGTGAAGAGATGACACACAATCATCCTCTTCTAATCAACATTTATCCATTTCCCCTGGAAATGAAGCGCTCTAGTGACAGGAAACGCCTTCTACGTGTCAACAATGACACCAATGGCTCTACATCTATGTATTCAGATCGATTTATTGAAAAGAATAGGGGAAGACGAAGGGTCATGGGCCTGAGGCATAAATATTACTTCTAGATAGGAGAGAAAGGCTTTTTGTTTGGAAGAAACAACTTTGATTTATTATGAATAAAAGAGACTGTTTGGTTCAAGGAGGAGCCTTTTGTTTCAGATTTAAGATCCTTTGCTTTCCGTGTTTTGAGACAGGGCGTTATTGCTGGCATAAATACAAATGTGTTTTGTTTTTGTGCATATTGACAATGATACACATTATAATTAGCCATGGTTGTTTGAATGTAATTCTTCATCATAGTCAATTCATAAGCAATCCCTGATTTAAAACTATGTTATACATCAGTTGCAAGCTTTACTTCCATAAAAAGGAATGTGTATTCCTGTATGAATGATTGGATTGCAATTAAGAATTGATGCAACCTTGTTCTTATGTGAACTAGTAATTGATTCACTTAGGCTTGGAATTTATATATGATGTTTAACCTCTCTTTTGTTATGCTCCTGCAGGATAGATTAGGATAGTTAGGATTAGATTATAGTAGCTAGAAGTAGTGTAGATAGGATTTGATACTTAGAGGTTAACTGTTTTTATTTTGTTGATTTAATTGAAGTATTCCTCCCAAAAGCAATCTTTCAACACATTTAACAGTTTACGGGGTCCTTTAAAACCTATTAGAGCTAGCCATCCCAAACTAAAACATATCTAATAGGGGGCTGTGATCGGGTTACTTCCCCTTGTTGGTATAGCGAAAATTCGCCATGTCAATAGAGCCATAGTTGGAGAACATCATAGGACCATGTTTATAACCAACATATAACTAAGATGACCTTCCTTTTGAGGATGCTCATGTAGTGTCATAAAAAATGAATCAAGGGAATAAAAATGGAAGTCATAACCCTTTTTGTGTATTCCTATAAGATTTGAGCTTCAAAAATGATATAAAAGTTGATCTGGAAGCATCTGAGATACACGTGAACAAAATGTGATGATCTCATATTTGGGGTAGTGAATGAACAAAATGAAGAGAAAGATGAGTGTGAGATCTGGGCTAGTAATAAGTGGAAAAACTATGTGCAAGAGAATGCAATGAAATCAGATCTAGGCCAGTGAATGAACATAATACAAAGACCCACTAACTCTTCATTTTTTTGTATTTCATAATTATTTAATTTTTATTATTTCATAAATTATTAATATCGACCATGCTAACTAATATTTATTGTTGAATTATGATTTTTAGATACAGTTGCTTGAGAGTGGGACACTACATTTATACATTGAAAACAATATTGATTGGTTGAAGCCATTGATTGAAAGATGTGAACAATGTTATGTTACATTATCATGGGTACGAGTGTCTGCATTGGTTTGAGAAGCTCATTGTGCCGTAGATGCCAATATTATGTAGAGGGAAATTGATTTAGCAAATGGTTTGAAAGATAAACATGCAAGCATGCATTTTCACCCTGCAATATTTTACTAAGTTATTTTATAAATATATTATTAATGTGAATGTAGGGGTGTTTGTTTCAGATATTTTCCAAGTTATATGAACATGTTATTAATTGACAATACTTTTTTTATGTGTTTGGAATATTGCAGTTAAAACACCACAAGGCCATGTGGTACAATGGCCATAAATTTTTCATCAAAAAGTTGGATGAAAAGAGGAAAACTTATGATTGTGGGATGACTACAGTCTTCCAGGTCACTAATGTTTCCTCTAGAAGTGACACAAATCCACAAGTCTCTGAAAATCAATACTATGGGTATTTGGATGACATACTTGAGTGTGAATTTAATTCCTTTAAATTGGTTCCATTTGGCATGAAATGTTATAAGCTAAGAATGAATGAACATGATCCTAATATAACTATTATTCAACATGATAATGGATTTACCATGGTTAATACAAAATCATTTAAGCCAGGATCAGATCACTATGCTCTTCCAAGCTAATGCAAGCAGTTATTTTACTCAGAGGTCTAGGAAGAGTGGGATGGTAATATGTTGTTAGATATGATCCAAGAGGAATGTCGGTAGAGTATAATGTAGCGGAAGAAGATGATAATGTTGAAGAGGATGATGATGTAAAAGACAAATTAGTTGATCATGTGTCAGATCACAAAGATGTCAAATAAATTCAAGGAGATGTTTGAGACAATGTTCTCGATGAAGATGATATAGATGATGTACTTTCAGAAGAAGAATTTGAATAAGTTGAACCAAATGTAGGAGATGGTGTTCGTCATGATGATATGGTTATTGGAAATGATTACATTGATGATGATGTTGAAATGGCTAATTGTTTCAACATCGTTTTTAAACTGGATGACATAAATGTTGAGTTGGATGAAGAAGAAGGTTAATGATATCGAAATGTTGAAATGTATGAGGTATGCATTTACATGTTTTCAGTTGATTTGTTCTCTTTCATTTAAGTTAAACTTTGGTTTTATTAGTAATTTTTATATATGCTTGACTCTTACTATGTTGCTTTCAAATAGTTTATAGTAAACAAATTAGGTATTTGGAATATTGAGACTAATGTGAGGGGGGGAGGGGCCATATGAGCTTCCAAATTCACGTGGATGGCCTTGTTCAATAGATAATATTATATTATTCTTGAAACTAAGAGAAGCTCATTATTTGCATTGATCTCAAGCTTGTTGTCACAACCAATAGTACATGATATAATTTGTTATATCTCTCTTACGCTCATACTTCCAATTTCAAAGTACATGAGTCCCCATGAATGCAAAAATGATGGCTAGAAACCAATTATTTACATCAATCTCGAGATTATTGTTACCAATTGTCGACCAACCCCAGCTAAGTACCAATACACCACTTAAAATTTACTAGTAATTAGTGGGCGAAATGATGGTCTAATTAATTGACCCCACACATAGTGACCTATGATTAATTTGTGCTTGTACACACTACAATTTTTCATGACTATAGTAGATGCATGCATTGATGGCGTGGAATGGTTTCAAGACTCAAATACGACTCATAAATAATTGCTAGTATTTCAAGATTTGTCAAATATGAAAGTGTTATCAATTGATTGTATATTTTATTGTTTTGCATTCTCTCTATTCTCTGCAAGTTTTAGTGAATCTATTCCCAGAGGGCCACAAAAGTATGGGAGGGTTTCGAGACTCAAATATGACTGGCATAAATATTTTGAAAGCCAAACAACAAAATTATAACATAAATGTCAAGGATATGCAATTATTTATTACTATTTATATGTTGTGGGCCTACCCTAGCTACGGACCAATCCATCACTTAAAATTTACTAATTATTAGTGGTTGAAGTAATGCTCTAATTAATTGACCCCACACATATGACCTGTGAATGGGACCATTATTGAAATTTTTTCAATTTGTGCTCATATGAATTGAAATTTGACATGGTTATAGTAGATGAATGCATTAACAATGTGGGAGGGTTTCAAGACTCAAATACAACTCACTGAAAAAATTTGACAATAAAACAACAAAATTATAACATAAATGTTGAGGAGGTGAAATTGTTTATTACTATTTACCAATTGTGGGCCTACCTTGGCTAAGGACCAATCCACCACTTAAAATTTTCCATTAATTGGTGGAAATGATGCTCTAATTAATTGAACCCACATATAGTGGCCTGTGAAAGGGGCCAATGTTGATTTTTTTCAATTTTTCCTTGTACACGTTGAAATTTGACATGGTTATAGTAGATGCATGCTTTGACAGTATGGGAGGGTTTCAAGACTTGTTAAAGGGAAGTAGGAACCAATGGGCTTTTCAACAATTTTAGTATAGTGGTGTAGTAGGTACTTAGATCAACTAAAGCAACAATCTTTGCATTCAACTTAAGGGGTGGTGTTGAGAATGGTGTAATATTCACATGGGGCCACAACCCTATAGTTATTCATATTGTGTCATTAATTCACTTTGATAGGAATTGATTACAACTAACTCCATCATCTACTATAATATTAAGTTATGGCTAAGTCTGACCTAGTCGACTTTGATATGTAGGCTCAACAACCCTCTTGGGAAATGTGCCTAATTATATGGGCCCATAGTACCTCTTGGGAGGACACACTACTTTGAGTTTTGATCTCTTTAACTTATGGTAAGCACTATTTTATGCCAAGGATTAAGTCCACAAAGGCTATATTTTTGGCAATTCCACATTCTATGGCTCTGTCTTTCTCTCTTTAGTGTGTCTCTTAAATAGTGATAATGAAATTGTTTAGTGTTGTTTTCTCTTTTATTTTTGCAAGTTTTTGGGTTGGATGTTTAGTTCCATTTGATCCCCTCATTGTTTTTTATATCAGTGCACCACATTCCAAGTCAAGTTTTGAACTTTTAGAACAAATCAAATGAAAATCTTAAATATTTTTGAAATCTATTTAATATTGCAAATAGGATCTTCCATTTGATGAGTTACTCAGTAAGTTCTCTATTTATCAACTTCTTAACCCTTTCTTAAAGGATTGTTTCTAGTTCTAGTATGATTTTCCTTCTTCATTAATCTCTGGTAAAATAGTTTGGAATGGGATCTTTTCATCGATTGCCTTGTTTAACCAAGAAATATGGAAGATTAGATGTACATGTGAAAATGGAGACAACTCCAATTTGGAACCCAAACTTCTAATCCTCTACAACACCTTATAGTGGCCATAATACCACAATGGTAATTTATTGTCCTAGGATTTCCTTCATTAGTAAAATACACTAAAAAACATTAATTAATCCACTTT
>APFE030928601.1:51450-68469 GCA_000404065.3 Pinus taeda | reverse complement strand
AATCTAAAGTTTCTGCAATAGAAGAAAAGGAGAATCTTCAAAACCTTAAAATGTCACAACTGCATGGAATTCTAACTGCTTATGAGATGAGGAAAGGAAGACCATTAGATAGGAGAGAAGTTGCCCTGAAAGCATCTGGCAAAGGAGACTACTATGAGTCTAAACACATATCAGAAGAAAAAGAAGAATCAAATTTTGTCAAAAATCTTCAACGGGGCACTGGATGATTCCGAGGTAAGTTACCATTCAAATGCTTTGCTTGTGGAAGAGTAGGACACTATGCTGCCAAATGTCCTCACAAGGATAAGATTGACAAGGGGAAGGAACCTGTTAGAAGGTACAAGAAACATAATGCAAATAAGAAAAGCTATTTTACACTCATGAAGATAGTGATGGACTCTCAAATAGCGATGACGATGAATGAGGTAATCACTATAAACTTTTAATGGCCTTTGAAGATGAGGATTATGTGGATGCTATAGATGTTGATGGCTTTTATGAAGAGATTTATAGACTCAAAAGATGTTTAGAAGAAAAGAATATGATCATTGATACTCTACAATTTCAACTTGATGAAAAAGAAAAATCTCTTGAGAATTTAGAATGTGAAATTGTTGGTCTTAGAAAAGAAATTGAGAAAACAAAAGCCCTTAATCTTAAATTTGTTGAAGGATCTAAAACTTTGGATGAGATTATCAGTGTGCAATGTTCCCCTCTAATCAAGACAGGTCTGGGGTATAATGGAGAAGCATCTCAAGCTTCCACCTCCAAAAGTTATCTTGATGCAGCAAGAAGGAGTGAGCAAAGGCCTAATATAAATCATCAGGTAAATCAGGGATAGTCTTCATCAAGGATGAACAAAGACTATCAAGAGAATCGAGGGCATGCTACCTTAAGGAAAAACAGAAGCTACAACCAGCCACAGGTAAGATCTTCCCAATTTTCTTCAAGAATGGATGTCAGCAGAAACTACAATCAGTTGGATGATAGTCGCAGGAATTTCTTCAATGGCCAATATTTCTCTTGCCATAACTTTGGTCACAAAGAAGCTCAATGTGTTTCCTACAAGACAATCATGACTAGAGAAGCTCAAAAACAAATAAGTATGCCTGCAATCACGAAGAGGACCTATAACAACTTTTTCGCCCTTGAAAGTGAAATTGAATGTTCTATTTGTAATAATTTTGGTCATGAAGATTCTGAATGCAGGAGCAGGTTTTGGAAGACATCTCAGAAGGAACAAACCTCAAGTGCCAAAACATGGAGAATGAAGGAACCCCAACTAGAAAGATGTGGGATAGCTTTATATGCGGAAGGACAAGAAAATCAATGGTACATCGATAGCGGATGTTCGAAGCATATGACAGGTGATAAAGAAAAACTTGAATCATATATTGCCTTAGAAAAGGGAAAGAAAGTTTCTTTTGGAAATGATACCCCAGCATCCATAAAAGGAAAAGGCATTGCTCAGTTGAAAGAGGATGTCAAAGCTGGAAATGTTCTGTATGTTGATGGCTTGAAACATAATTTATTAAGTGTCAGTCAGATGTGCGATAATGGGACCGAGGTGATATTTCGATCAGATGGATGTAGTGTTCGTGATCTTGATACAGGAAGAACAGTAATCAAAGGCAAAAGAACTCCAAAAAATCTATACATATTTGAAGAAGGAGAACAACAATATTACTTGAGCAAGAATGATGAACACCGGTTATGGCACCGAAGGTTGGGGAATCTAAGATTTTCACAAATAAGGAAAGCATGCAAGTACCAGGCAGTTCATGGTCTTCCAGACAACACCATATGCAAATCATGTCAGTTTGGGAAGCAAACTATAACTAACTTCCCTGAGAAGGAAGGATCAGCCAGCAGGCCTCTTGAGCTAGTTCATACAGATGTATGAGGTCCATTTAGGACAAGGTCACCTCGAGGAGAAGAATACCTGATATTATTCATTGATGACTTCTCTGGGATGGTTTGGTTAGGACTTATGAAGCACAAGGATGAAGCATTCGAAAAATTCAAATCCTTCAAAGCCTTGGTTTAAAATGAATCAGATTACAAAATTAAATGCCTCAGGTCAGACAAAGGTGGGGAGTTTACCTCAAATGAATTTTTTGATTTCTGTGAAGATTATGGGATAAGAAGGGAATTGTCTACAGCTAGGACTCCTCAGCAAAATGGAGTGGTGGAAAGGATGAACAGAACAGTCCAACAAATGGCCCATGCTATGCTTGATGAGTCTGGAACTCGCGCAACCTTCTAGGGTGAAGCTGCATATGTTGCGGTTGTTATTCTCAACAAAACAAACGTCCGAGTGAACAGCACTCAAACTCCGCATGAGCTCTGGTATGGTAAAACTCCTTCGGTAAAGCATTTCAAAATTTTTGGGAGCAAATGCTATATTAAGAATAATAATGAACATCTTGGAAAACTTGAACCTAGAGCAGATGAAGACATTCTCCTTGGATATTCTCCCTACAGCAAAGCATATAAGTGCTATAATAAAAGACTTGGAAGAATTGTTGACAACATTGACGTAGTGATTGATGAAAAAGGATACATCCCCAGGCAAGTAACTCATGAAGATATCGAAGAGGATGAATACTACTCTCCAAATCATACAGATGATGAAGAAGAACCTCAAGAGGCACCAGAGGAACAGATAAGGATAGAAGAGAAGACTCCATCTAGGTACGTTCAGAAGAATCATCCGGAATCTCAGATTTTGGGGCAGAAGGAAGCAGGTGTACAAACTAGAAGAACAGTTGCAGAAGCCTCAAGCTATTTGGCATTGCTCTCCTCCACTGAGCCACAAAATGTAAAAGAGGCATGCAAAGATGAATGTTGGGTCAAGGCAATGGATGAAGAACTTGAGAAGATTGAAAAGAACAACACTTGGGAGTTGGTTCCTAAATCAAAAGATAAGAATGTCATAGGGACAAAATGGATTTTCAAGAACAAGTTGAATGAGAATGGGGAAGTTATTAGAAACAAAGCTAGACTTGTTTGTAAAGGGTATGCTCAATAAGAAGGGATAGACTTTGAAGAAACTTTTGCTCCTGTTGCTAGACTTGAGGCCATCCGAATGTTCCTTGCTCTCTCAAGCTTTCAGAATTTCAAAGTTTTTCAAATGGATGTGAAATCTGCCTTTTTGAATGGGGACTTAGAAGAAGAAGTGTACATTGAGCAACTAGATGGCTTCATCCTTGGGAACGATCCAAATCTTGTATGCAGACTGAAAAAGGCTCTCTATGGTCTTAAACAAGCTCCAAGGGCTTGGTACTACCGATTGAACAAATATCTTCATCAATAAGGTTTTTCAAAAGGATCAGCAGATAGCAATCTTCATTTAAAAATTGAAAATTCCAAATTGCTAATACTTGTTGTGTATGTAGATGACATTATCTTTGGAGGTAATGAAGAAGCTATGAGTCAAATCTTTGCCTTGGTGATGCAGAGAGAATTCGAAATGTCTTTGCTTAGAGAACTGACATACTTTCTTAGATTGCAAATCCAACAAAATGAAGGCGGGATCTTCTTGTCCCAAACCAAGTATCTTAAGCAGATATTGAAGGAATATGGCATGGAAGATGCAAAACCAGTATGTACCCCCATGGTCACAAGATGCAGCCTCAGTGCAAATGATGAATCAACAGCAGTGCATCAACCAACCTACAGGTCTATGATTGGAAGTCTACTTTATTTGACAGGTACTTGACCAGACATCATGCATGCAGTGGGAATAGTTGGAAGATTTCAAGAAAATCCAAAGGAAACTCATCTTCAGGCAGTAAAGAGAATCTTTAAATACCTTCGAGGAAATCAAAACCATGGCTTATGGTATCCTAGCGATACAGATCTCACACTTCATGCTTATACAGATGCAGGTTGGGCCGGAAGCATGGATGACAGGAAGAGCACAAGTGGTGGTGCATTCTTTATGGGTTCCAGATTAGTATCTTGGTTTAGCAAGAAAAAGAGTTCAATTGCATTATCTACAGCTGAAGCAGAATATGTGGCTGCTGCATCTTGTTGCACTCAACTCCTTTGGATGATGCAAACCTTGCAGGATTTTCAAATCACTTGTACACCACCTATCTCCATCTTGTGTGATAATACAAGTGCAATCAGCATTTCAAAGAACCCAGTCATGCATTCAAAGACCAAGCACATACCGATCAAGTATCATTTTCTCCGGGAACAAGTGCTTGAACAAAAGGTCAAATTGGAGTATGTTCCTTCTAAGGAACAAGTTGCTGATATTCTCACCAAACCACTACCCAGGGAAACTTTTGAATATCTCAGACAGAAGCTGGGAGTAGTTGATGTATCATATTGTTATTAAATCTTGTCTTATTCAGAGAAGAATGTGTGTACGCGTGTTGGATGAGGAGGATCCGCGTACATTTGCTGGTTTGTGCAGAGAACGTCGCGTATATGGAGTCTTGATGGATATCAGAAGGAGCAGGCTCTGGTTGAAGATATTCTGATGTGGGTCTGAAAGAGACCATCCGGCACAGGTTCACGAGGAGCAGATAATCTTCTAATAATGCATTGTTGGCATTATCTTAGAAACTTTTGATTCTAGTTCATAGCTGTTGTTGATTTCAGGTGGAACAGAGGCAGAGGGAGAATAGAAGGAAATCTTGGTGGCTGATCTGAATGGTGATTGACAGTTGCTGCTGCTATCAGTTGTTGGTGACTTTCATAAGTCATATATTTCGTCTCTATGTCATGTATCTCTTTCGTATATGGTGTCAAGGTCATGTAATGACCTATATTGGTTTCCCCACTATGCCTGGGATGAAGATGTGATGTATTTGGTCATCATATGTAAATTTCTTATGTATTCCCACTTGGTTAAGTAGATGATCCCCACTTGGTTGGGTGATGGATGTATCTAGTGAGTCCTTTGGTGATAGGAAGGTCTTGTATGATGTATAAGTCTTAGTTCTTCTTGAAGAACATTTTTTTTGCAGATCTTGCCTTCAGTCAGGGGGAGCATGGTCAGCTCAGCAGAACAAAATATTTTAACATGTACTCAGGGGGAGCACAACCCTTTGCCCTTGATGACAAAGGGGGAGAGATCTTGGCATTGCCATCAAGTCCAAAGGGGGAGATGTTGGCATTATGGCTTAGGTTTGGTGCTATGGCACAGGTGTTGTCCTTGATGGCAACTCTCCTTGGTAATAGATCTCAGTTCAGCCACTCAGAGAGAAGAAAAAGACATATACGCAGGTTAATCTAAACAAAGACGCGTATACACGCGGGTTATACGTTGAAAAAGCGCGTATATGTTGGGGATCATACTTTTGGTCCATGGTAGTTAGTCCTTGGGATTTGAACCTATGTTTTGGACCATGGTGTCTCGACAGATGTGTTGATCCTTATTTTTGGGTTCATGGTATTGAAATGTTATAGTTTTGGACCATGGTATTGAGGAAGGCCTAAGACTATAAAAGAGGAAGGAGATCATGTGGCAAAGGATCATCTGCATTATTATTGAATATCTGATAAAGTGCTAGAGCTGGTATATTGGTAATTGGGCTGTGATGCAGATCTGGATCTGAATGTAGGAGGAACCTTAGTGCAAAAGGAAGGATAAGTTCTATTCATGGGTCATAATCTTTAAGCTTGAATGGCAATATCTTTAAATGATTTTGATCTGCTAGATGTGGCGCTTGCTTGATCTATAAGTCTGATAATTTGGGTTAATTAGTGATTGTATATCTGAAAGAGTGAATTATACTTTATAGATCTATACGCAGGTTCAGTGAAGCGAAGGCGCGTATACACGCAGGTTCAGTGAAGTCACAACACGTATACGCAACTTGTTTCATATGCAGAAGCGTATGCACGCATCTTTCAGGCTGATAAAGTAGCGTATATGTTTTAAACTGTGATCTTGCTGCTTCTGTTCATTGCTGCTGTGTTCTGGGTTATGTTTTGGTGTGTGGTTTCTAGTACTGTGTTTTGAGTACAGCTGTCAGAGAGATATCTACTTGATTCAGATCTAATTGGTGAAAATTGATTGGTTGATGGAGAAATTCTTAATGGTTGATTGATGCTCATGGATCCAATTTGAAAATTTATGAAACGTGGTCCCTGGAAGAAAGAGAAGGTTGTAGCCTTCTGTAGGCCAGCACCTACGTACTAGTATCTTGGCTAGTGCAAGAGTTAAAGGGGGTTGTAGCTCCCTTCCAGGAGAAGCTGGAAAATGAGAGAGAGTTGTAGCTCTCTGCAGGTTGCAGCCTGCGTACTAGTAAAGGACTACACTAGTACATTGTAAAAAGAAGTTTCTAATTAAAGAAAGATAGAGACGAATTGCAGTAGGTGGTTTTCACCCACATTGGGTTTCCACCTTATATCTTATGTTCTTGTGTGTGATTGTTTTTCCGCTCTGTTTTACTGTCTCTGGTTACTGGTTATTTGATTCTGCATCACAGATTAACAATCATCATCAGAAAGTTAAAGTAAAATAAAAGTTTGCTTTGTATACGCGGGTTTCCTTCTGAATAGTTGCATATATACACGGGTTTAATTAACTGAAGTAGCGTATACAATTTGGTATTAGAAAAGGAATATTTGACCTGATAATACTGATTCACCCCCCTCTCAGTATTATTTCCAACAAAAGGTCCCTCACCAATATACGACTCTCTAATTCTATTGCTCAAAAGAAACCCAAGAAAAAATTGTTCTGACACCACAGGGCATTTATTATTACCTCCATATTTGCTAAAATTTGCATTTTTTGTCTTACAAACGTTTTGAAGCTAAGTTGTCTTCTCTGAGCATAGATGCAGACGAACAATTTGCAAATGATGAGGAGAATTAGTGATTTAAAAATATAAATTTGCATGTCTGCTAGTTCCTAAAGAATATCCCAATAACTCCAACACATATAAAGAGCAAATTCCTTGTAGGAAAAGAAAAGGCAAATCTGTTAAACTTAAATGATCAAATATGTTGCATAAATCTGCCACCAACGACTTTGAAACAATACATTTATATTCGTCTCACGAAGAAGCATGAACTTGCCAAGTTCCAACACTAATTGCTACCAAAGGACAGCCTAGATATGTGTTCAACAAAATAGCAACAAATTCTTCATCAGGTCACATTGGGGCTACAGTTAATAGAACTACACCCTTGGGACATGTTGATAGTATTGCGATTGAAGTAAATGGAACTGTTTTTATGGAATAATGTTGCTTTGGGAGAGGGTTGGAGTTAATGGAGCCACACGTTTGGGACATGTTAATCAGATTAGGTTTGGAGTTAATGGAACTGCACCTTGGGACATGTTGCTCTGTTGCAGGGGCATCAGGTCGGATAAGGGCCGGGACATGTTTCTCTATTGCAGGGGCAATAGGTTAGATTGGGGTCAGGAGTTGCTCTGTTGCAACGGCATCAGGTCGGATTGGGGTCGGAGTTGAGGAAACTACACTGCTGGGACATGTCGCTCCAAGGACTCCTAAGTTGTTTCCTGTGCAATTGCTACTGCATGGAGTCTCTGATGGTAACGACTGTGACATAGGTGGCGGCCCAACAAGCTGTCCTGGATACATTTACAGAGGTAGATGTCTGACATTCTATAATGGACGAGCCACTCATTGCATTGGTAAGGGGATGTTACTCCTTATGTTTCTGGAAAGGGTTGGGGACTTATTTCTCATGAGCTCACTGTTGGATTTTATTCTGAAAGGATAAACGAAGTAACTTGGAAAGAGGTTAATCAATTTAATTCGTAATCACAGCCACCTTAAGAAATGTTTACATATGGAAAGTTCAGAATCACATAAAAATTTTCTAAATCCTACCCTATACAATATTTAATTCCAGCATGTTCAAAAACATTTCTTATGAATCACATCAAAATTTTCAAAATACAACCCTACATAATATTTAATTCCAGCATGTTCAAAAACATTTCTTACGAATCTCTAGGGATTTCTGTTCTGCAATCCTGAAGTGTCTCAACTGTCACAAAACCTTAAAGAAAATTTTGAAATCCAATGTCCACAAAACCTAAAACACACACCATTTTACACTGAACATGTGGAAAGCTTGGAACATTCAGTTTGCCCCTTCATCTTGAGCTTTGACAAAAGCTTCTTCCTCAACTTTGTGACCAACAACACTTTCTGTCTCACCATAGACTGATAAATGGGTTTCAGAACTTCCATTCTCTGAAAGCTAGGAATGGGCAACATCTCCTTTATGTAACTTGTGGCATTTCTTGGATGGCATATCTCTTTCTTCCTTCACTGAATCATCTTTTCTTTTTCCAAGAACATTGTCTTTTCCGGTCTCTGTTGTCTCCTGCTCCTTTGTCTTTGCCATTCCTAACATATACAGGTGCTTTTTCCCTCACATATGCAGCTCATGAAGATTTTCTAGGCTTTCACAGTTAACCTCACAAAGAGAACACCAACCCACCAGTCCTTGTGGCTGCTTTTTCTGTGGCTTTACTACATCTTCTGAACCCTTTTCCTTCAACTTTTTTAACCTAGACTGGTGCTTCTTCCCAAACACATGTTGTTTGTGAAGAACTTCCTTTGTGCTATAGGTAACATCACAGAGTGAGCACCACCCAGGGATATTTGGAGTCTTAGCATTCATATCTTTGATGCATGGGATCTCCCTATGTGCCCTGTTTTTAGACTTTGGTTGCAATCCAGAATCTGAGTTCTTACCCAAACTGGACTTGAAAATTTGAAAAGAATACCCAATGTTAGTAATAAAAATAGTATGCTCTATAATTTCCAATATGAAGATCAACCTCTCTGCATTTTCCCAGCCTTAGAAAGACAGTAGAGAGGTTGTTTTAATGCCTAGTGAATGTGGTATTGCCCTCAACAGTGATAAAGGTTCCCACAATATCAAACATTGCTCAATTTGTAAACAAAAGGAATGGAAAAATTATTGAAATAGTAAACAACTTTTCTAGAACAATAAGAAAAGGTAGAAAATGAATGGATACACTACTGAATCAGAAAACAAAGTTCAAAGTTGAGAGGCTGAGAAGTGAATGAAAAAGGATGGATACATTGCACAATCCGGAATGGAAATTTGAAATAAAAAACAAATAACTCTTGTTGGTGTAACTAATGTTGATAGATCTGAGGTGGAGGTGAACTTTGAAACAAATTCCTGCTATTGATATTGCTGAGTTGGATTCACAGACCGGTTCAAGCTCTGCAAATGGCCAATGGAATATCCAATAGGCTCTGCCCAATAATTCATAATATTCAAAGTGGCTTCTCTGCCAGTAATGGGTTGTCTGTAGGGATCCCTAATCATCGTGTCTCTGAGGTCATGGGTACCAATCGAGGAGAAAGGGTAGGCAGCATTTCCCTGCCTCCCATGTGAATGGGGACAGATTGGCGGAGAGCAAACACCGAGGAAGGCAACGATGTTGATGAGAATGGTAAGGGGGGAGAGTTGTAATGCCTTGTAGAGATTCCAGTGTGTAATAAGTGTGGCCTGAAGATAACCTTGATAAAGGAGCCCTTGCACCGCCATGATTCTCCGTATAATCCATTCGGGACACTCCACTGGGCACATGAATCCGTATAGAAGAGAATTTACCACCAGAAGTGGAAACATCTTGCTCTGTTGGTTGATCCTCGGGGTTGTTCCTCTTTCGGTCATTTTTTCTTGAATTACAACAAAATTTCAACAAAAGAACTTAGTCCACATTAATAAACTGAATTTTTCTAGAGCCAACACGTGAATCTACCCGTCTAGGCACTTACAAGAAATGTTGCATGGGAGATTATAATGTAAACTGAACACTGAGTACCTGGAGAAGCGATATTTCCATCAAGTTTAGACAGATGAATTTGCTCAGAAGACAATTTATCAGCACAAATGGAAACACCCGGCTCTGTTCGTTGATCCCCGTTCAGTTTTACAGAGGCCCCTTGCTACAAAGAACCTTCTCTAAAAACCTTTCAACGTTGAAAGGATAAATGAATTAACTTGCAAAGAGGTTAATCAATTTCTTTTGTAATCACAGCCACCTTAATAACTGTTTACATAGGGAAAGTTCAGAATCACATCAAAATTTTCTAAATCCTACCCTACGCAATATTTAATTCCAACATGTTCAAAAACATTTCTTATGAATCACAGCAAAATTTTCAAAACTCAACCCTACGTAATATTTAATTCCAGCATAATCAAAAACATTTCCTATGAATCTCTAGGGATTTCTGTTCTGCAATCCTGAAGTGTCTCAACTGTCACAAAACCTTAAAGAAAATTTTGAAATCTAATGTCCACAAAACCTAAAACACAGACCATTTTACGCTCAACAGGTTGAAAGCTTGGAACATTTAATCTGCCCCTTCATCTTGAGCTTTGACAAAAGCTTCTTCCGCAACTTTGTGATCAGCAACACTTTCTGTCTCACCATAGACCGGTAAATGGGCTTCAGAATTTCCATCCTTTGTAAGCTCGGCATGGGAAACATCTCCTTTATGTAACTTGTGGCGTTTCTTGGATGGCATATCTCTTTCTTCCTTCATTGAATCATCTTTTCTTTTTCCATGAACATTGTCTTTGCTAGTCTCTATTGTCTCCTACTCCTTTATCTTTGCCATTCCTAACATGGACAGATGTTTTTTCCCCTAACATATGCAGCTCATGAAGATTTTCTAGGCTTCCATAGTTAACCTCACAAAGAGAACACCATCCCACCAGTCCTTATGGCTGCTTTTTTTGTGGCTTTACTACATCTTCTTAACCCTTTTCCTTCAAATTTTTTAACTTGGACTGGTGCTTCTTCCCAAACACATGTTGTTTGTGAAGAACTTCATTTTTGCTACAGGTAACATCACAAAGTGAGCACCACCCAGGGATCTTTGCAGTCTTAGCATCCATATCTTTGATGCCTGAGATCTCCCTATGTGCCCTGTTTTTAGACTTTGGTTGCAATCTAGAATCTGATCTCTTAACCAACCTGGACTTGAAAATATGAAAAGCATACCCAATGTTAGTAATAAAAATAGTATGCTCTATAATTTCCAATATGAATATCAACCTCTCTGCATTTTCCCAGCCTCATAAGGACAACAAAGAGGTTGTTTTAATGACTAGTGAATGTGGTATTGCCCTCAACAGTGATAAAGGCTCCCACAATATCAAACATTGCTCAATTAGTAAACAAAAAGAATGGAAAAATCACTTAAACAGTAAACAATGTTTCTGGCACTTCACTCATCATCATCCCTCATCAGGGATGAAAAGAAAGCATAAATGATTTATTGAGATTGAGAAATAGTGATTGATACCATTGACAAATTTTATTTAGGGTGTAAAATCGTTGCAGTCATGCTCGTCTATGAATGATCGTTTTGGTGATGATAATTTTGATGTTTTGTATTTAGAAATTCATAATGCATTGAACTCTAGAAACAAAAAAAAACCATCAGAGAAAATCCATCACTTTTCCTGAACTTTCGAGACAAAAGCTACTGAAATAGGCTTGTAAATTACAATGAACAAATGACAAACCTCCCAAACTAAGTTATTCTTTAAGTGAATGAATAAACTAAACTAAGTTATTCTTTAAATGAATTACAGTTCTGGTAGTTTTCCTTTTGGTGCCCCCTCCTCGACGCAAGGAACTATTTTCTTCCAAAACCAGTGCTTTCTTCATTAAAAAATCATTTCTTTAATGGGTACACCATTGGTTTCTGGCAAGAAGAAGTACTCAAAGGTATTCATGATACAGATCGAGCCTGCAAAGAATAGGAAAATCCCGTACCTAAATGTGCATAAAAGAGATAGGAAGACGTGCACAATTGTAAATGTGAAAAGAAGGTTCACAGAGACCATTATCACCTGTCCACCAGAACGTGTTTCTAGTGGGAGAATTTCACTCGGGACGGTCCATCCAAGAGGACCCCATGACCACCTAAATGCAGCCACAAATAAGCAGAAGGTTTCCACCAACAAAGCTGAGAAGCCTTTGGATAGTACTTTGTCCCCTCCAAACTTTAGGCCAAAGATTATGGCAACCGAAACCTATGAAAAAGGATAACATTATTATTGATGAATCCAACAGTAAACAATCCAACAATAAAGGGAAAATTCTCTATAATCTGCTACTAACTATTTCGGGATCAAATGAAAATATGGTCAACTTTGTTTGTGCAGTGCAGTCAATTTCCCAGATTGATAAAGGGATTTAGATTTAAGAACTCTGGAAACAGATTCGCGTGTCCTTTTGCAACTTGGATGCACTATAAAATCTCTCCTTCCAAGCTACTTAGAAGATGGGGTTACAAACTTACAATTCATCTCATTTTGCACATCCGAATGGTTGTTGCTGATATAATGGGATGTTATCCCCTCCACCTAATTTTAAATATCACATCAATGTTATCCCTCCATTCCATTTTAAATCCCAAATCCCAATAGTTGTGGTTGGTACAATGTAATGACTCCCCGCAATTTTGAATCACACTAGCTAAGTAAATTTCTAATTTAATTGGAGAATTTATATCCAAGTTTTTTTCCATAAATTAATAGGAATTTCTGTAACAATAACATTTCAGAAGTAATAGGGACTTCTATGGTGAATAAAGGCATTCATAAAGATAATTGAAGCATGTTTTTCAAGCTCCGTTCTCACCTCACTCAGCTGCTGCAAGCAAGAACTCTGGTTTCCTATTCAGCTCTAAAAATGTAAGCGAGACAAGTCACAAAAGGACTTGGGCATGGAGAGCTACCATGGTTGCAGAAAACTCAAATAAAAAAGAAAGCATGTTATCTGGGGTTTAGGTAGTGTAAAAGTAAGAGACCAATGCGATTCCGATGGTTTAAAACTTTTCTGACCCTAATAATCGATAAGAGATCATCACTTCCATTCGGTTTCTAGATTCCAGGAACAGGAAATCTCAGAAAATGGATAGGAACTGGTATTCCCTGTCTTTTGGGGACCTCCCAATCCATGGTTAGAACATGGGTCATGATTCTTGAGCTTTGGCAGCTCAATTACCAGGTCTAAGATATATATTGTCATTCTTAAAAATAGGAAACATGAAATGCTGTGAAAAAGTAGAACAGAGACTACCTCTGTGCGTTTTAGTCTTACCTTACAGACTATCATCTGAATACCCCCACTAAGTAGCAGGGCTCTGCGCCCCCACCTGTCAACAGTGGCAATAGATACAAGGGTTGAAGCTACAAGAATAGCTCTAGTCATGACAGACGAGTAGAGGGAAGCATTTGCACCAAAGCCCAAACTGCCGAAAAGGACAGGGGCATAGAACAATACTGAATTGATTCTAGTAAAAATCTGAAACATTGGCATACATATTGCCATCACAACCTGTGGCCGATTCCTCCTCTCTAAAATATTCCTAAATGGATGCTTGATGAATTTAGCCAGTGCGACTGCATCGACCATATCCTCATACTCTGCTTCTACATTCCTAGTGCCCCTGATCTTCTCCAGGACAATTCTGTCTTTCTCCAGATGACCACGTCCTATGAGACTGTTGGGGGTATCAGGAAGGAACATCCCTCCAACGGTCATCAAAAGTGCAGGATCTATAGCCAAGCCCAGAGAGAGACGCCATCCCCAAGTTTTTATGTGTTGAGTCCCATAATTAACCATATTTGTTGTGAAGATTCCGAGTGTTGTGGCCAACTGGAACATTATATTAAGCCCTCTGCGGAATTTTGGTGTTGCTAACGCTGAGAGGTATAGAGGAACACCCTTGACACAAATTCAAACAAAAAGCTCTGTAAACCCAAGGCATTCATATCTAAACAAAAAACTCTGTAACTCAAATCACTCCAATTCAAAGCCAAATGTCTAAAGCTTTAGTAATGCGTGCTTTTATCAATATATCTTGGAGAAATTCTTTCAAAATCATTGAGCCCACAACCCAACCTGACTTGCGAAGCCTATTCCCACTCTGAGCATTATGCGCCCAATAATGAGCATGCCTAAGCTGATGGCACCAGTGTTGAGAGCTGCACCCACAAGAAAATAGATGCCTCTGCTTACAATACTGGCCTTGAGCTGCACTGCCATGATTCTCTCTATAATCCATTTGAAACACTCCTTACGCTGCTCAAGCGATAGCTAGGGAGGAAACAGTAACGGATTTTTTCTTAGAGCACTCAGAAAGTTGAAGGTTGATTAAGTAAATAGCGTAAACCGTTCCAACTACCTTACATTGATCGAACGATTAACAATCATCTAATCGTCTAACACATAATCTAATGCCGCATAGGGATGACAGGTGGATTTTAGGAAAGTTCATTTCAGAGGGAAACGCCTTACGGGGTCAAAACTGTTTGGAAATGCCAATCGATTAGAGGTGCATCCTCATTTATCACCCATGCGAAAATTACTAGTCTATGGAAGGGATGGAAGGCATAAAGACTATAAGCCTATCTAAGAACAAACACTTGGTATAACCCTCACTAAAACAATTATTCCAGAGGGGCCAAGCAACAGTCGATAAATCTTAATATTCTAAGATTTATAATAGAGGCATTTCGGCCCATTACTAATTATGAAACAACATAAGAAGGAAATCATTTAATTTTGAAAATACATTTTATATATATATATACTCTATTGCAAAAATAGTTTAGAGTTCCAGAATGACTCTATTGGGTCGATATGACCAAAAACCATAGAGTCCTTTCTAACTGATAATGTAACCCAAAACAAAGAGCAAGATACAACAAAGATATGTTCATAACAACTTGACTCAAAGACTCTTATTTTTCCCCCAAATTGCTCCAGCCATGCACCGAGGTCGCCGACTCTAGTAAACAACCAACTAAATAATAAGTAAAGGAAATCTAAGTAGTGTTTTGAAATCGGATCGATGGATCAATAAACCCTTCGTAAACTAAACAGTTGTGGACTAGAATGCCAACCTGGAAATGACCAAGAAAATCGTAAGACATTTTACTTCGAAGAGTATGTTCTAAGCTTCCGGGAACGGAGCAGAGAGGGGTAAGTACCTCCCATTAACCCCAAACAAGTATGGGATTATTACAAGGCTATCTAATAGAGAGAAAATTGCCAAAACGCGCATATCAGTAAGAGGAATGTCTTGTACTTGAATCTGGAGGGTTTCCTCTCCAAACGACCACCTACAAATACATCAAAACCTTAATAAATAGTTCTGAACTTATAAGATTATCAACGACTCATGAATATCTCTGGGTTTATGAGCTTACCTTCCAAATCCTAGAGCAGAACCTCTTCCATCATTTTGAGATACTGTCCATATATCTTGGACAAAGGCGATAGCCTGTTAATCTCAGCATCGAACAATATTTCCACACTCACACAGAAAAAGGAGAAACTATCGACCTTCATTGAATCCATATGACTAATAATACTTGCCTTCTTCGTACTAAACATCATAACCAGGGAAAGCCATAGGAAGAGTAACTGCCAGATTGCAACCTTCAACAAATCAAACCTCCATTACAGAACAACAAGAAGCCTTTGGTCGGCGGTAACACTGAACTCACCGAATGATGGGCATGAGAAACCAGTTAGGGGGTAAAACCCTAAACCCACATCACCGTTGGATCGTCATATAGGAATCAACAGAGATGAGGTGAGACAAATGGCACAGGAAAGCAGAACCAGATGACACTTGTGTTCAGCATCTTCGGTCAAGATCACGGCACATGTCCCAGTGTACGAGGACCAGCTAAGCCAAGGCTAGGCAGTAATGGCTAATGAGCCGAAGGCCATGTAAACATTTAATGCTAACCACTGTCGAAACATTGTATACGAGTTATGCCTATGAGATGTCCAGTATTACGACAGCATTAATCAATATTAATGTTGTATGTAGAATAATACATATATATCCATAACCAGGTTTTCGTATTAAATATATATATATATTTTTTTTTATGTATTATGTTATTTATAAATTTATAACAAATGACTCTTATAATTAAGGATTTAGTAATGGTTCAAAATTCAACTCTTCAAAATAAGTATGATTAACACTTTAATATTAAAAATTAAAAAAAATTAAAATATATATATATATATATATCTATATATATATATATATATATCTTTTATGGAAATAAATATCAATATATTGAATAATTATAGATTATTTGGATGAATATAAATATTAGGTTAATATTACATTATTAATAAATTTAATAAAAAATATTTAAAAGTGAAAAGTGATAATAGCTTTTAAAATAGGGGCTTTTATGTTTATATATTGTGAAAGAATAAAAGAAAAAATTGGTACATGTTAAAGTTTATTTGGTGAACAATTTGCAATGATTCATCAAATTTAGAAGAAAGTAATATAGAAAATTATATTTCAAATCAATTTTGTTTCTTTTATGTGCTTTATTTTAAGGTTTTCATAAAAAGATTGGAAAAACATATATTTGAAAATAAATACATGACTTATTGGAAATATGGAAAAAGAATAAAAGAATTAGAGTGAAATTAATTAAATTTAAATGTATGGAAAATAGTAAAAAGAAAACATTGGTAAAAACCACGCATCATCTTCTCATGGCTACTAATCTCCATTATCAAGGAAAAGGGATTGAGCAATCCAGAATATTTTTATTTTTCATGAAACTATTACCTCCTCTGTGCTCCTAATTTCCATTTTTATATTATTATCAAGGAATAGAAATTGAGCAATCCAAAGTAATTAGAAGAAACCTTGGACAAGCAAGAGTAGAGATTTTCATTTACTTTATATAATATAATTTTTTTAAATATCACATGTTATCTCGACAAAAAATAAACTACACATCTCTTTCATACTGCATTGTAATCTCAATATTAATTTTAGAAGCTACTTGTTAATTTTATATTGAATAATGAAAGAATTACACATCTCCCTCATTTTAAAAAAGTAGAAAACAAGTTTATATTTTTTAACTTTAAACTACTTTCTTTGTCAATAAATATAAATATAAGAAGGAAATTGAATTATTTCCTTGTAATCAACATTGAAATTATTTTTTATT